>JACGTP010000006.1:1679937-1761131 GCA_023678845.1 Mischocyttarus mexicanus | reverse complement strand
TAACTCCTTTTCCACTTTCATCTAATTACACTTGCGCTTTATACGTTTTTAGATTTACATATAGAAATAATATCATGTAGTTTAAATTAGATATGCATCTTTAATAAACATTATATCATTGCATATAAAACAAATTTGAGAGTTATATCACACACACACGTTTATATTTTTATTTATTTTACTTTTATTTTTTTTTTATTCGCGTATTACTCTCGTCACCGATTCGATAACAATATGAAAATAAAAAAAAAGAAATGTAGTCTGTCTGTTGCATCTGTGTAGATCATTTTAACTTTAATAACAATTTTATAATAATATATTAAAACGCACGTTTTTTTCAATAATTTAATATGCATGCCACGCCTACTATTAGTATTTTAAACAATTTAAGAACCAAAGTTTAATAATCTTTTTTTTTTTCGAATAGTTCATTAAATTATTTTACTTTCTGATCGTAATATCATATTATTCTAATATTTTTCTAAATGCATTTAAAAACGAATTAATAGAACAAATCTCTAATTTTATAGTTTTATAATCTATTATAAAAAGTTTAGAGGAAAATTCTTCACAAGTTAACGATTAATATTTTACTATTTTTTTTTTCACATCCTTCTTTTGTATATAATAAATAATATAATAAAATGATTAAGACACGCGATATGACATATTAAAAATTTAGATAAATTAATTTGTTTCTTTATATCAACGTGTCAGATGAATCAAATAATTAATTGTCTTTCGATGTTTCGTACGAACCATTTTTCATATAATATCCTCTTGTTCCCGATTATATTGTTATTTATTATATTTGGAACATTGTGTATTAATGTGAAAAAATATAATTTAACGAAGATGCACGGGGTGTCTAATGAAAAGAGTTTTTAGGCTATGGGCCGAAGTATTCCACGTGAGTGCCAGCGGAGCCGGGACTGTCAAATGGCAACAGATCTCGGAGGATTTAGTTCCTGTCAACATCACTTGTATCCAAGATTCACCTGAATGCGTATTTCACATAACTGCATACAACAGTCAGGTCGATAAGATTTTAGACGTGCGGTTGGTACAACCAGGTAAACTCGTTAATATTCGTACTGAAATAACGTATACACGTTTACAAATATATATATATTATATAATTAGAATTTTATTTTATATTAATAAATAATAAGAATTTGTTTATTTAATATTCAATATTTCAGGTACGAGGATTGGTCAAGCGTCAGATTGTTTTGTTTATTGGAAGGATACTATGACAAATGATACGTGGGGCTTAAATTTTACTTCCCCCATAGATGCTAAACAATTTAGAGAATGTTGCGTAAGTTTATATAAAAAAAAAAAAAATCAAATCAAAAATTCGTACAAACGCTTTATTTCATTTTCACATTATTTATTACAACGAAACATTTTTTATTTCTTTCAAAGAGAAAGAACATAGTCTCTTTTTAAGTGTGATTGCTTACAACGTTTGACGTTGCAATTTGGACGATCGGCGAAATGCTTCTTGAAAACGAAAAAAAAAAAGAAAACAAAAAAAAATCGTGATCAAATCATTTGCAATCACTACTTAATTTTTCACGCAGTCACCATCGTTCAAGATTTCAAGGAAAGCGTCCTCTTCTTACTCGTTGAAGCTCGAACCACCGAACAAGCAGAAAATCAAGACTCGTCGAAAGCCGGTTTCTACTCCAGCATCGCCCAGCAGATCCAGAGAACCACAGTGTACGTGTATGGCTCCAGAACAATTTGCCAGATTAAGAAGCCAAGATGCCAGATATCGTAGTTCTTGTGGTACACTTTTTAAATAACTTTCTTCTATACTTTTATTGGGTTGGTGAACAAAATAAATGTCGGATTTTCCCAATTGAATTGTGGCCAAATATCCGACACCTTTTTCTTCCACCAATCCTAATATTATTATTATTATTATTATTTCTAAAGAACAAATTGGCTATAAAAGTTTCCTTCTACTTTTTATTTTTTTTATTTATTTATTAAATAGGTTCTTCGACACTACCAAGAACCATGGCACGATCAACCGAAATGGAAATGACACCGGGACGTGAAAAAATAACGGCAGCAACATCTAGCGCATCGTTATACGATAATGTCAATAACGCTAATGCTACTCCAGGAAAAACAGCTAAGAGTAGTGGTGAAACAACGAGTAAACCGAAGGAGAAACAGAATGAAACGTGTCAGACGACACCAAAGACCGCTAACGTTGGTATCGGTACGGTTACTGTAGGATCTCAGGTAAATTTATTTTGTTTTTCAAGATGATTATATAATCGTTAATTTAACCCTTTCGGTACAAAGTGTCTCTTAGAAAATACACTCATAGTAAGTGGTCAATACTCTTGTATGAAGATTTTTTTCTTAAACGTTAAATAAAAACTATGTTTAATAAAATAATTCTAACAAGTGTTGTTTATAGTTTTAATATTAAAAACAAAATGTATATTTTAAGAATTTTAATAATTATTTAAATAACACTTATATACACAGAATCATATAAACAATTAGTCACATAGATGCCAGATTTATACGATGCTCGTACCGAAAAGGATTAAATGATAAAAACTAAAGATACAAATATATAATTTGATTATTTGTTTATTCATTTAGATTGATAGTCCGGAGGAAAAAGGTTCAAGTATTTCACCAAAAAAAGTCACAAAAAAATCAAGACACATCGACTCAACAGAACGGCACTGAAACATTGAAATCTGAAGGTACTCAAGCGGGTGGTACTTTACAGAATAAAACATTGCGAAAGGAACAACTGCATCATACCAAATCTGCCGATTATACCGAACTGGAAATGCAGAATGGTAACATCTTTAATATCGTCAATAACAACAACACTGGAAGAAAATTAAAGAGCAAGAGCACTGACGATATGAGAATCGAGAATGCACAAAATGGCGGTATCAGTTTAGATTCTAATACGTTGAAGAGAATGTTGAAACCAATGTCAAGCATCGATAGTCCAGTAACGTCACCCGAAATGACCAGAAAGAGGCACAGCCATCATAGTTATCATTATCATCCGAATAATAATAATCAGAAATATGTTATGCCGGAGACAGAAAACGAAAATTATTCTCATCCTTATCGTGCACCTTATAACAACAAGTTTCAAGCTTCTAGGAGCGTTCACGACATGGGTCGACAATATCCTGGTACACATATATTATTCACATTATAAATATATATATTATATATATGTATATATATATATATAATATATATATATAATATTCTACATATTTTTTTTTCACTTAAATTAATATTTATTACCGTTTAATATGTCTCTTATATACGAGGGTTATCCACAAAATAAGTTGTGTTTTGTGGACAACCCTCGTACAATTCGAATGTCAAAAAACAAACAAACAAGACGAGAGCACCTTTTCTTTTTTTAAACGTTGAAGCACTAAATAAATTTTTGTCTTTTCTCATTGCTTTTGTTATGCAAAAATCATAAAAAGAATGATTCATATTAATCATCGGATAATTAAATTCTCATCTCTAATGCGTGCATCGTGAAAATCAATCTTACCATTAGAATGTCAGATACATTTTATAGATCATATAATCCCAATTTGAAATACTTGCAATAATCATTCACTCTCTTTTTTTTTCTCTTGATCTAATATCGCATTTAATTTTTCTTTATTCATTTATTTAATTTTTTGGTCCTTCTTCATCTATTCGTAACAGTGGTTTCTCACGTTTATAACTCCCGGAAATTTTTTTTTATTTTTATTTTTTTTACTTCTACCTACTTTTTAAATTTATTTTTTGCAGTAACATTTAAGGTCAACATAACAGTAATAAAGTTTAAGGTTAAAAGTAATAGTTAAAGGGAAAAGAAGACACGCCTTAGTCGATCATTGAACCATTTTGTAATGCGCACCGTTTCCAATCCCTGCATGAAGCACATATCTGTCGTAGGCGGCAGAGGCAGGACGTATTTAGATTCGGAACGTAATCGGTGCACAGGTGATATGTCCCCGCCCTCGGATAACGTCATTTTCGATAATCAATGTTACGCAACAACACCGAGTTCTTCAAACGGTAACTCGGACATGGAACAACCAAACCATTGCAACTCGCGTCGTTGCAACACCGGCCAGACATATCAACAGCAAAATATGCAATCGATTTCGACACCTGGTAGCCCAACCAGCAGGTTACTTTTAGAATACGAAAGACATCTAAGAAATACTCTTGCTAAGGGTATGGATGCTGAAAGTTATAGTTTGCGTACATTCGAAGCTTTATTGACTCAGAGCATGGAAAATTTGGGTAAGTTTCATCAACTTTTTGTTTTTAACACTTTTGCTTTATTTTTTAAGTAAACATTTTTAATCAAGGATTGATTTAATAAACGTTCCAGAATTGGCCGAGAACGTTTCATTGAACGTTCAACGCACGCCCCACGTTTCTCGAAGACGTAAGTCATCATCGATCATGTTGTTATTGTTATAATCCTCCCCTAAATTTTAGTCTCGTTGAATTAGGAATCTACGAGTAGAGAATGCTTTTTTTTAAACACTTATTGTAAGTGTTAATCAATGGAAAGAAGAAAACAATGAAATAGAAATGTAAGATCATTGATGAAAAATGTGGATTGCAGGATTGAGTTCGAACAAATCATCGACGTTACCAGTCTCGTATCGTTATTGCAACGAAAGACAAAACAGCAAAGATCGGGATGGATATTACAGCGATCGTAACGAGATAATAAGGGAAAAGAGAGAACGTGAGGTGGATCGTGATCGTGGCTACCTCAGCGATTACAATTCTCGGTATGAGTTAATTTTTTTCTATTTCTAAGTAGGTCAGATATAATATTCACAAGTTCGTAGTTAACATTATTTGTAGATGTAATTTGAAGTTGCTATAGTGACTCCTCCTCCACTCCATTCTGCCCCCGGCCCACCACCACCCCCCAATTCAAGCTTGCGCATTGTTTGATGGTACGACACAACGTACGGGTTAATTAGTAAAGTCAATTAAACACAGAAAAGAAAAAATAAAAAGAAAGAAAGAAAATGACGTTGTTTAACGAGAACGAAATGGCCGTTAAAAAGTTTGATCGTTAGAGAATAAAATGAAAAAAAAAAAAAATTAATAAAAAGAAAAGAAAATAATTTAGCCATTCGTGTCTTCGTTAAAGTGGAAAACCGTTCCGTTTTTGAATATTTAAGATGCGCCAGCTGTATCGGGGAATCGGTACGTGCTCAGTGGTTCAGGCACTCGGATGGTTGGCAATCAGGAAGTTCGACTCTCGGTTCAGGTGCATCCAGTTCAATAAATCCAGGTTATTCGAGTCATAAAAGAGAATCTCCATGGGACTCGTTACCTTCTTTGAGACACGAGGGTAGTCTCAACGATAGCGGTTACAAGTCTAATCGTACGGATTCCTTGGAGCAAAGGTTAGTTTTATTGCTTCGCATGTGAGTTTTACAATTTAGATCTTTTTTATTACTTATTTATTATTATTATTATTACTATTATTATTATTATTATTCTTAAACCTTTTTACGGATGATTATGACAAGTTGGATCCTGCTAAACCTGTTATCTTATTTCTTTAATCCGTTTTGGTATGAGCGTCGGATATATTCGGCATGAATCTGATGATTTGCGTAGTACGAGCGCAGGATATATCAGACATCCTACAATTCTGTATATAATTCCTTATATGATTATTAAAATAGTTATATTAAATTTCATTAACAGCTATAAACAACACTTGTTAGAAGAAAACATTGTTTTATACTTAATGATTAGCTTTTATTTATTTTCGGAGATGCATCTCGTAAAATAGAAGTGTCACGATTGACAGAACACTCGTACCGAAATAGTTAAACATGCAAGATATCCTGAAAAAGGAACCAACTTAGGGTTATTCTATAGTAACTTTCTTACAATTTATAATTTCGATTCGCAGAATCTAATCGTCGAAGAATCTCATATTGCAAATCCTCGTTTTTATATTTTTTTTATTTTCTCTAATAACAGCAACATGAAGAGGAGACACCTGGGTAGTTGTGGTCGCAATGTGTGCATTACTTCAAATTATATACACCTTGGGTATATAAAATTGGTGACCCCTTCTTTTGTACAATGCATACTTACACTTAAGCCCCTAGCATTCTTCTTTTTCTTTTTCCCTTCTTCTTCTTCTTCTTCTTCTTTTTTATTCTTCTCTCTTTCCCTTTTTCTTCTTTTTTTTTTCTCTCTCTCTTTTTCCTCCTTTTCCTTTTCTTTTTCTTTCTCCCATCAGGAGTAAAGCTCCGAGTCCTCCTCTCTCACCCCCGTGGCAAACTCACCTCCGACTTGCTGCATTGTTTTCATTGTCTTTTCCTACCTTCATTGTGCTACGTTCTCTTTTCACGTTTACCACATTTCTTCTTGGTCGGTGGTCTTCACTCTGAGCGTTGCCTCGTTTCAGGCACGAGATTTTTAAAACGTCACCCACCACCACCATCACCACCACCACTACCACCTGTGATTGCAGCAGTGCGTCTAGATGGGGAAAAAAAAAAAGAAAAACATTCCACGAGTATTTGATATTAAAATGCTCCAACGCACCCGACTACGTTGCTCGCATCCACCACGTCAGATTCCTTTATCTTCTTCGAGTTTTTTCTTGTTTTTTTTTCTCCTTTTGCAAAACCATCAGCGCACGATTTTACGTCTTACTTCTTCCACGTTACGAGAGATGCCTTCTTTAACACGAAGATTACAAGAAAATGGAAACGATTTCTGTGTCTCTGTCGTCATTTGTATTACACAAATGGTAACATTTTACTCTGTGTGTGTGTGTTCTTATCAAAATTATTCTATACTTGGATATAGATCACTTCTTCTACTACTACTACTACTATACTACTACTATTATTATTATTTTTTTTATTATTTACACTTCAATGGTCGCATGGTTGCACAGTAAAACTTCGTCAGAATTCCGACAATAATTTCTAAAGAATACATTAATTTATTTAGAATCAAATAAATTAATTGTATAAATTTAAAATATTAAAAAAAGATAGGACAAAATAATAATAATTAATCCTAAATTAAAGACACGAAGTTATATAAAATATAACAAAGTCTAATTGTATGTATTATGTGTGTACACTCGTCAGAAAAAGCATTGTTTTATTAATCACTGTTTTATTATTAAACGTATAATTTTTATTTATTTTTGTATATATTGGGTTGGAATTTTTTAATGAGAAAAACTCGACATTTTTTGTCCACCAACCTAATGTTACTACACACTTTGGGGATTGATTATTTTAGGTTTATATTTAAACCAGTCTGTGAATTATTGTGTAAATAATCCAAATAGAAATATAATTTATAAAATAAAATTTCGTTTTGTTACAGAGGTACTTTTGACAGACAAGACAGCGTTCGTTCGGATTATATGTCCGACAGGGATGGCAGATACGGAATCGTTCAACAAGCATCCTTGGAGAGCACGGACTCGAGGCTTTGTTACTTGACGTCTTCTGAGGTGAGTTATCCAAGTAGCTGTTGACCTTATCGTGTCGATATATCAAGAATCCTCTCTCAAGTGCCTCATCGATGTCGCGTTGTATCGAATGTTTGACACGAGTACCACCGTGCCACTATAGGCCCGTTAAAGAGGGTTAAAAGAGAATCTAATTTCGTTTTTTCTTCGTTAAAAAGAAACAAAAAAAAAATAGACACTCTCACCCCGACCGGCCAATCCTCCTTCAATGAAAATTATCTTTTTTTTTTTTTTCATTCAAATTTTTTCTCTCTCAACAATATCCAACGTAGCACTGATGCTATTATGGTTAAGAATAGAAATAAAAGTTAAACAAAAAATATAAAAAGAAAGTTACGAAACTAGGAGTAAGGAGAGATACCGTTGAATTTATTTCTTTTTTATTTCCTCGACGGATTATTTTCTTTCTTTTTCTTCTTCATCTTCTTCTTTTACTAATTCGAAATGTAGGCACGAGAGAAATATTTAAACGCGGATAAGCATTCATACCGAGATACGAAAAGTAGACTTAAAACGCACAATTTTACCGACACTATCTCACCACGTTTACTACCATTCCTTCTCTCTTCCTTTTTTTTTTGTTTGTTTCTTTCTTCTACTTCTTCTTCTCCGAATTCATATAAAACTAAAACCGAGAAGCACGAGAAAAAGAACGGTTCGTGGCAGAACCGTGCCGCAACGTTGAGGCATTAGTTTTAAAGACTCTTTGAAGAGACTTCTCTCTCTCTTTCTATCCTCTTGCTACTTGCTGTTTTACTTGCTGTTACTTGCTGCTGCTGCTGCTGCTGCTACTGCTGCTGCTTGTTTTAAACATCCATTTGCGATTTAAAGCTTTCTAAACGGACGACATTTTCTCTGGGACGGTTTTCATCAATCAGTCAGCGCGACAGCTAACAAGACCAAGTTGAAATACGTTTTTAAATTTTTTAAAAGAGGATAAATTTTATTATCTCCTACGTTTCAAAATACTCCCTCGTGTTTTTTCGATTATAATTATCCAAATCTAAATTTAACAGAATATTATTTATTTATTACCAGGTGTTGGAATAAATTCGTAGGATTTTTTGAGAGACAAATAACGATTTATTTTAAATGAAAATACTGTCCATCGCTTGCCACTATTTTTTCCCATCTTTCGGGCAAAAGACACGTTTGCTTAGCTGAAGTATGTTCACTATAAACTTTCTTCAAAATCTGATGACTTTCTGCA
Source organism: Mischocyttarus mexicanus (assembly GCA_023678845.1). NCBI lineage: Eukaryota > Metazoa > Arthropoda > Insecta > Hymenoptera > Vespidae > Mischocyttarus > Mischocyttarus mexicanus. The sequence goes on along the minus strand of JACGTP010000006.1, from coordinate 1,752,360 downwards.
ACACTTTTAATTCGTATTGAAATAATGGAATAAAATTCCCCGCAAAAACACTTTATTTGTGACACAAATTTAGACATATTGAAATAATTGCAATTTGTTGTTATTGACAATAGAAAAATAAGATGTGTCATAAAACTAACACCTAATAACAGCTGATTTACGAGAAAATTTGTTTCTGACAGTAAAAACAGAATACTGTAACCAATGCAATCCCTCGTAAAACGCTATGAATTAATTCAAACATCTAACATTTTTTTTTTATTTTCTCTCTCTAATTAAGATGATCATCGTCGCGCGAAAGAGAATAATAGAAATTGGATAGATCGATAATATCCTATTATTCGTGTTTACAGCATTGGCCCGAATAAAAAAAAAAAAGAAAAGAAAAGAAAAAAAGGGGGAGAGAGATATGTGTGTCACAGCATCGCCGTACGTTTTGTTTTATCTTTTACTTGTCTCTCTCTCTTTTACTCTCTGATCTGCATCGCGTGAGAGAGAGGAGGAAGAGGAGTGTGTGTGTGGTGGGGGGGAAGGGAGTAAACGCATACACCTGTAGAAATCTTTCTTGCGAGCACATTGATGAGAATAGGCGAGTGCACGAAAGCGTGGAAAGAGTGCATTGCACACGCGGTGCAACGCGCTCTTTTTTTTTTTTTATTCTTTTCTTGTCTCTTCCTCTCTTTCTCTCTCTCTCGTTGACATATGTTTGATGATGATGCTAGCATACGTATGTATATCCGAGAAACATCGATAACCCGCTGACTTTGTTTCTCGTCTGCGACTCCGTTTGAATCCGTCGCCAAACCGCAACTCTTCTTTGACTGCAAACCATTGCTCGGTTTTTCTTTTTATTTTTTTCGTCGCTTCCTATGTAACATTACGCGGGGAAGGGGAGGTGGGGAGAGGGTTTATATATCCTATGTAATGTGTAGCTTTTTGTGTTAAATATTTGTATCAAATATTTGCCGCGGTTACATATTTACGTGTGGTATATATTTTTATAGACAAACTTTTATGTTTGTGTATATATTTAGTATACATATTTAGTACATATATGCTGCGTGTTATTTTAACGCCATTTCACAAGAGAGAGAAAGAGAGAGAGAGGGAGAGAGAGAGATAGGAGTATCTCTGACAACAGGTGCATGCGCAAACGTATCATCATCCGTTCCCTCTTCTATCATCTTTCTTTCCACCCTTTTAATATTTTATCATACACTGAGGGGTTGGTACTGATAAATGTGATAAAAGTCAGGTCGCCGTGTTTAAATGTCCGGACTGGATGAAAATTTAAAACGACGATAAATATAATGAGGAAAAAGTTGAACCTTCCTCTTCTAAAGGTTTTACCCTTTCAATTAACGCTATACTTTGTATAGGTATCCTTTAAAAAAGCATCAGCGTCAGCATCAGCAAGCAAAACACTAGTTATTGCCATATACGGTTAACTATTTTCAATCATTTATTTCACGTCGCATAATTTACAAATGTCACGTCGTATAATTTACGAATGTTTTATTACATTAATAAATAACGTCATTTACGAAGGCAAGGTACAATCAATCGAGTTTATTATAACGTTTTTTCATCGTAGTATGATAAAATCAAAATTTTCTCTCCTTTTAATTGTTGAACTTAAAATAATACAAATATATTAGGTGGGAAAATAATGTCCTTATTTATTTTTTTTTTATTTTTAGCACGACTTAGAAGTAGACTCTTTGATTAGCTGATAAACTCATAAACAAATATTGGATATACCCCAGAAACGACATTACTTTCTGGTCCATATATCTACAACAGTAGACACAGTGGCGGCGGCGCGCGTGTTCGCTAACGCGGATAGAAATATCTAATATTTCGTTATCTTATCTTCGAACGAGATAATGTTTGTTCAAGCAATCGCCAACCCAACTATCTTCCTTTTCTTTTCGTATTATTTTCCAATTAATCAAACCAAACGTTGCTTTATTCTCTTGGCCGATCAATAAAGCAAACCAATGAACGACGAGTGCTTGTCGTCGGCAATTCGAATGCGATTCTCGCGCTCTTTCCCGGACCACCACCACCACCACCATCACCACCACTACTACGGGAGAGTAGTATCCCCTACAGTTGTGTGTGTGTTGCATCGATTAAAATTTTGTCGCANATAAACTCATAAACAAATATTGGATATACCCCAGAAACGACATTACTTTCTGGTCCATATATCTACAACAGTAGACACAGTGGCGGCGGCGCGCGTGTTCGCTAACGCGGATAGAAATATCTAATATTTCGTTATCTTATCTTCGAACGAGATAATGTTTGTTCAAGCAATCGCCAACCCAACTATCTTCCTTTTCTTTTCGTATTATTTTCCAATTAATCAAACCAAACGTTGCTTTATTCTCTTGGCCGATCAATAAAGCAAACCAATGAACGACGAGTGCTTGTCGTCGGCAATTCGAATGCGATTCTCGCGCTCTTTCCCGGACCACCACCACCACCACCATCACCACCACTACTACGGGAGAGTAGTATCCCCTACAGTTGTGTGTGTGTTGCATCGATTAAAATTTTGTCGCAAAGCACAAACATTCGTCCATATGTACACACACACACACATATATATATATATATAGAAATTTACGTACATATGCATGAGCATACATATACATATATCTATGAGTGTGTGTACATAGCGTAGCTATTCTAAATGGGACGATGCGCGGAATACTATATCGGGGATCGAGGGAAGAACGAGAACACACATACATATACACACACAATATATATTCAGCTGATATTCCTAAACCTCTGGACTAGCCTATATATATTCCTATATCGAATTTAAGAGGGAAAGGATGCCACGAGAGATGCTTATATCCTTTTTTTGATATATACATATATACATACATATATATATATATATATCCCATACAATTGGTAAAGGAAGAAATCATGCCGCATTTTCCGAGTCCCCGCAGTGGAACTACCACCACTCACCTACCCACCCCTTCCCTAAGTTCCTAGTCGAGCACTTTCGATACACGCTTTCTATCCAACCTTTCCACCCTCTTCTTATCTATCTTTCTCTCTCCCTAAAACAGGAATAGGAGGAATAGAACGAGATAGAAATATTACGATTGCGTGTTAAAGAAAAAGAGAAACAGTAAGAGAGAAGGAGGGAGGGAGGAAGGGTGGATAGAGAGAAGGGGGTTGGTTTTTCTTACTCTCTTTTTCCTAGAACAGGAACAGGAGGAATAGAATGAGATAGAGATATTACGATTGCGTGTTAGAAAGAAAGGGAGAGAGAGGGGGTGGGTGGTAGATAGAGAGAAGGGGTTGGTTTTTCCTACTCCCACTAGAATCCCTACCACCGTGGCTCCTGTTCCACCTCTTCCTTCCCCTCGACACCTCCTCGCTTACCCTCCAGAAGGAGCAGCGAGGTATTGATTCCCCTCGCGGTAGCAGCTTCTCTACCCTGTTCTCCGGTGGTAGTCCGAAGCTGAGCACGTTCGCGGCCGGTGCAGACTCGCTCGAGGAAGCGACTCGCGCGCTCAGCATCCTCTCTCTCTGTCTATCCATCTCCCTCTCTCTCTCTCTCTCTCTTTCTCTCTTTCTCTCTATCGCACTTTCTCACTTTCTATCTGTCTCTCTCTCTATCTTTTACACACACTTTCTTTCTCTTTCTCTATCGTACTTCCTATCCAAATACCAACGCGCACACGTATACAAAAAAAATAACACACATACACACATATACTTGAGGCACGAATAACACTGGAAGAACTGCGTTCTTAACTCGTTCGTACGTTCGTACGTTCGTTCGTACGTTCGTACGTTCGTCAGCAAACAGCAGCACCATCAGCAGCAAGCAGAAGCAGCAGTTAATCTCAATCAGAATTAAAACTTATGTTAGAGGAAAGAGTATTCGATAAAGTATGGCTGTATTTATGAAGGACACTGTAATATCTGTCTTCATCAGTTTCGTCAATCGTTAGAAAGTGTTATTATTCGGTGTTATCCGATGTTCATCGCTGGGTTCTCTTCGTTCGTCAGCAAACAGCAGAAAACAACAGCAGTTAATTTGAATCAGAATTAAAATCTATGTTGTTTTCGTTAGAGGAAAGAGTATTCGATAAAGTATGGTTGCATTTACGAAGAATCGTTAAAAAGTATTATTATTCGGTGTTATCATCCGACGTTCACCGCTGAGTTCTCATCGTTCGTCAGCAAACAGCAGTAACAGTTAATCTGAATGAAAATTAAAACCTACGGTGTTGTTTTCGTTAAAGAGAAAAAATTGCTCGATCAAATATTTACGAAGGACCTCGTAACATCCATTTTCATCGGTTTCATCAATCATTAGAAGGTGTTATCATCTGATATTATCTGGTGTTCACTGCTGGGTTCTTTAAGGAGGGAGGGGACCCCTGTCAAGTCTATCGGAGGAACAGATTTCATGGAAATAATCATCCTTTTTTAATCATCGTTATTATCGTTCATCGTCGTCATTGTTCATCGTCATCATTGTTCATCATCAAGATGGAAAAAAAGAAGATACCTAGTGCTGATGTCATCATCCTACACGAAATCTATGCATCCTAATCTCGTTTTTTTTAAATACTGATTTAAAAGTAAATTAAAAAAAACAGTGTGTGCGGATTGATATTTCTCAAAAACCGATTACGCGTCACGTCCGAAAGTTTTTCATACGTTTTCAATCATTAACGTTAAGATCGTGGTGGTGGTAGTGCTGATATTGTCGAATATAGGTGAAGGATGTGCGTGCAGCTGTTGCTTCGTATCTCTCGTCGAGTTAATTTTAATCGATAATTATTTATACTCGCATTTTTTCTTTTCGGATTATACCTTATATCATTGTTCGTGGAATTTCACAAAAAAAAAACACTCGATGATGTTTCGAATAAGTTATTAACTTTGAACTTTTTAATTGACGTGAATAGACACAACCTTTAAAGCTAATCCCCCTTCTATTTTGAAGGAGCTGTTGTTTGCAGCCACGGTTTCTATATCGGTGTCTCTCTCTCTGTGTGTATGTGTGTGTGTGTGTGTGTGTCTTTCTGTGTGACGTCTAACGTACCTGAATACATACATATATATGTATATATATATATATATGTATTCTTTATCTTTGCATTACACTTATCTCCCTTACATATTTCTATCCACTTGCCTTAGAGAATCGGTGATGATGTTTTTATCGTCGTGGATGAAAAGTTATACTTCGAGAGATAACTAAACGAAAATCAGCCCTAATTCGAAGGAAATATAATATTCTAGAAAAAGGGTTTTAAATAAGAGAGAGTGAGAGAGAAAGAGAGAAAAAGAGAGGAAAGAAACGAAATAAAGAAATTAAACTTCTTTCTCGTTTGTTCTTTGTGATATTGAACTTTATGGCTGTTAGTTGGAAAGAAACACGGTTTTAAAATCGTTACGACAAAGTTTATCTACAAAAAGAGAAAGAAAGAGAGAGAGAGAGAGAGAAGAAAGAGAGAGGAGTGAAAGGAAAGAGGAGGTAAAGGGAAAAGGTTATAATTCGCGTGATCGATCATTATTTCTCGTTAGAACGAGAAGGTTTATTATCCGAGTATATTCTCACACATATATGTATATTTAAATAAAAAGATAATCTATTAAAGAAGAAGAGAAGAGAAAGAGAAAATAAGGAAGATAAAAATAAAACAAAACAAAAAAAAAATTAAAACAAAAAGGATAAAAATACCCAAAAAAAATGATACGTGATAATCGTGAATGAGAAAGACCCATAATAATAATAATAATAATAATATTAATAATATTAATAATAATACTAATAATAATAAAATTAATAGTAACATTAATAATAATAATTAATAAATATTTTTATATGGAGAAATTCGTTTCTATGTGTGGTATTGCACAAAATATTCTGTATACTTATTTTATTAAGCTATTGCTGCTAGCAGCCCTAAAAGATAATAATAATAATAACAATAATAATAATAAATAAAAGAAAAAAAAAATAGTAAGAAAAGGCAGATAAGGGGAGGAAGAAATTTGGCTCGTTGACAAAAGAAAAAATAAAAAAGGGCTGCAGCGGTTGAAAAGGGACGATGATGATACGATCTTCGAGGATATAAAAGGAAATTATAGAATGGGAGATCGGTTTGATAAAGTTTGTTAAAAAGTTAAGTATTAGAGGAGGAGGAAGATGCCTTTTAGGCGAATCTAACAGTGATAAGTATTTACGAGAGGACCGTTTTGTCTTTTAAAAGTTCTCCACATTCGAGAGAAGAGAAGAGAGTACCTTAGAGAAAATATAGAATATATACATCTATATATACATAGATCTATATATTCGTACCATACATACATATATATACATATATATATATACATACATACGTAATACTTACGTAGGATAACATATACGTTGCACGATTAAATTAGATGATAGATCAATAGGAGTAGTGAATTTTAGAAAATAAAAGAAAAAAAAAATAGAGTGCAAAGAAGACCTGCCTTATTCGAGAAACGATTGGTCGTTTAATTGACAAAAACAAAAAAAATACAAAAAAAAATACAAAAAAAATATAAAAATGAAAATAAAAATAATAATTATAATATAATATAATATAATATAATATATATATAGGAAAAATTGACTATAGGAAATAAATCAAAGACGATGTATCGTCGATTAATTCACGAAGTTAGGGTTAAAAAATCAACGATGAACAAGAAATTGGAAATAATCAAGGAACTTGAGATTATTAATTCGATGGATTTCGTAACATGTTCCGTGCTTACAGACTATTTCTCTTTTATTTCACGTCAACCATAGTGATCGGGGTATTGAGAACGTTAACGAGTAAATTGGAACCCTTAGCTATGGCTTTTGTCCAACAGATCGTTGATTTATACGACAAGGATCGTGAATTTTATGCTTCTTAAATATTTACATATATGTAAAGCGTAAAAAACGAGAGTGATTAGAAATAAAAGGATTACAGAATACAAAAGTATTTCTTGCTTATTTACTCTTTTGCTAGGAGTAAAATATTCTTCTAAAAACATCGAGCTTATAAAAAGAAAGTTAGTGAGTGATTGGTGGTTAGCCATCCAACTCGGTTTGTAGTTCGGTGGCACAGTTTGAGGATAATTTTTGCTTAGAGAAAATAAAACAACGGGGAGTGTTTCCTCTTACCGTCCAAAAGACAATTTCAAATGGAAGGAAGGAAGGTTTCATTTCAACGTGAATTTTAGTAGAGTCCATTCATCGTCAGACGAGTGAAGAAGAAGTATAATAATTATTCGTGAAATAAACCATACGTTTGAACGACCAGAAAGAAATATTCTTAAAAGATCCATCCATCTATCTCAACTAAGCAACCAACCAAGCAAGCAACTACAACCCTGATCAACAAATAATGCTCTACTTTTCTTCGTCTATAATCCGAAAACATCGACCATAATCGACGAATAATGGTAGAACCGAGATGGGCTATAAAATGCATGAATAGTACCCTGGATTTGTTGAGTCTTAGCAGCAGTTATTCAGATTTGAAAACATTGTACAAACAACAATCGAAGAAATATTTCTGCCTATGTCGTCGTCACACCATAAGCGTTATATCGATAAACGAATGGAAAAAATTGTATTGGTTCAATTGCAAAAGTGTCAAAGAGAAGATCAATTACGGTCTCGGTGAGGGATATTATCAAAAATTGTTACGCATTATTAACGGTGCGTTGAACACTTGGGCGCAATATTATATTGACGGTTTGAGCCTTGCCCGTAGGGATATCATGTTCAAGATAAACGGTACTGCAAAGAAAAACATGAAGCTTTTGAAGGAGGGATGTTACTGTCATTACCATCCCCACATTACGGCGGATGCGTGCAACGCCGACTTTCTCAAAAAAGTCGTAAGTTTTTGGGCCACGGTTAGCCCCGGAAGAATACGCGATAAACTACGCGAAAGACTAACTACAACTTACACCATTAAAAAGGTAGAGACGTGAGTCCATCCTTCCCCCAAATCCCCCCTCGCGAGATATATATATATAGAAATATTGGGTTGTAATGGAAAAGAAGGTCGAATTTTTGGCTGGAATTCAATGGGAAAATGTGACACTTCTTTTTCAACCAATCCAATAACAGGAAAAAGAAATCCATTACGTTTTTTACGTAAACTTCAAGAATTTATTTAACATATTTCGGATTGTCTGATTTTTATCAAATATACCCCATTTTGTTCTATAATTCGTTGCCATTATAATGCCTCTCTCATAAAAGTCTTTTAGTCCCTATTTGTGAATTATTCACAATCTTCTCTTGACGCCAATTTCTTATCACTGAGGAAGTTTTGTTATGCAAGATAAACATGATAATCGTTTGGTGCCAGGTCCGGACTATATTTTGGATGCATCAAAACTTTCCAACCATGCTCCCGGAGTTGAATAATTCTAGAATTTCTGTTGGCCAATTCTGGTCGTTTCTGGTCAATTGCTAGCTCCAAACGGTCCAGTTGTTGACTTCTATTTTAAACACCTCGTAACTCACAATTGAATGGATCAAAAAAACAACAGCAAAAGAATTATTTGAAATTGTTTGATCGATCGCTACGGCTATCTATCTATAAAAAATAATGGATTTCTTTTCCCTAAACTAATATATATATATATTTTTTTTTAAATTTTTGACTTGTATCTTTCACGCCCCTTCCCTCTCTTTCTCGTTTTTCTTATTATTTTTCTTTCCGTGTTCAATTTTTGCTAATCCCTCTTCTATCATTTTTCGGTATTTAAATCGACTTACCCAATCGAAATAAATTTACAATCCGATGGAGATATCGAGACGAATAATTTTTGTGGAAGCATGTTTTGGGGAAGATATAACATTCCCAGTATATCAGATATATGTCTCGTAACATTATCGAAATTAGGAATTCCCTGTTGTGCTAGTTGGTTGTGTACGCTCGAATGATCCCAAAGTTCGTGTTACATCCGGTGCACGGGGCACATCCCTGGAGCAATGCCACGATAGATCTCTCCAACCTAGATTTTACCTTTCTTTTCCTTTTTCTTTTTTATCCTAACGTTCTTTCGTTTATTGTATCAAACTTATTCTTCATCCTTTTCCATTCGAGAGCATCTCTCTCTCTCTCTTTTCTATTTTTTTATTTCCTTCTTATATTCTTTAATTTACATTTTTCTCCTCACTTTTTCCCCCCTCTTCTTTCTTTGTAAATACAATTTCTAAATGTTTCGAGTAAAAGATAAATAAAATAAAAGTAATCGTAATCGTTCCTAAAATTCTTTTCTTTATTATATCAAATTTTTGTTGTATTTCCAATTTATCTTCTTCCATTTGGATTACAATTTCTAAATGTTTCCAGTAAAAGATAAGAAAAGTAATCGTAATCGTCTACCTGTCTACCTTTCTACCGAATGTTATCACACCGTTACACTAATACACACTTATATACACCGAAATTTGTACGATTCGTAATACCAATATATTCAAGATTTACATATATATATACATTTTTTTTTGTATTCTTTTATTTTTAGATGTCGGACGACGACAGAATGTCTCTAACTACTGCGGTTAGCGACGACGACGATGGTGAAAGTGTCATAAATTCGCCCTATCGTGGAAAACAAACTGGAACTGCTGCTGCTTCGTTCAATTGCACCGGTGCAGTCAGAAAAGCAGGGTAAAACCAAAATATTATATTATCACAATTTATAATTTACATATTTATTTTATTATAATCTACATGGAACACAGAACGTATTATTTTAATAAAATATTTACTAGAATATTTACTAGACGTAAAACAAAATAAAAAAAAATAAAAAACAAGCATAATCAACGTTCCAGACAAGAAAATCGTTCTGAGTTCTATGCAAGGAGATGTTTAAGATCTTTTTTTTTTTTTTCGTGTAAGAACGATTAGAAGAAGAAAAAAAAAACGGCACTTAAACTTTGTCGATCTGCAGTTTCCTCAGCGTGAAGAAATGGTTGTTACGTAAGAAGCATCAAATTGAGCTTGCGAGGAAAAGAGGCTGGAAGGGTTACTGGGTCTGTCTGAAAGGGACCACACTTCTTTTCTACCCTTGCGATTCGCAAGAAAGTAGAGCCATGGAAGCGGCGCCTAAGCATTTAATTATCGTCGATGGTGCCATTATGCAGCCAATTCCGGAGCACCCAAAGAGGGACTACATATTTTGCCTGAGCACCGCTTTCGGCGATGCTTATCTTTTTCAGGTGACGAGAATAAAAAAAAAAAACCCGTCCGTTCATTTTTTGTGCGGCGTGTGAAATTTCTTCATTTTATAAATGCCTCCTCTTGAGAACAAGAGAGAGCGAGAGAGAGAGAGGGGGTAAAATTAAGAAGAAGAAGAAAGAAAAAAAAGGGAAAGAAAAAAAATGCGTCTTATTTAATTTGCAGGCGCCGTGTCAAGTGGAACTCGAAAATTGGGTGAACAGCATACATTCCGCTTGTGCGGCCGCGTTCGCACGTCATCGTGGCAAGACCGGTACTTTGCATCTACTGCAAGAAGAGATATTTCGTTTGGAAAAGGCGATAGAATCGGTAAATAATTAATTTACATATGTAGGATATTATTATTATCGATTAGTAATAAAATAATTAACGAGGAATAATTGTAAGCAAAGTTTTTATTAAAAGGGTCATCACCCAGTGCAATTACCAGTTTTATAAACATTTTTTAAGAACTTTTTTGCGACGACCAATAAAAAGATAGAACACTCTCTTTGAACTTTTTATGATATATTTATTAATATTAAGGAGTGATCTTTTCTTAAAACCGTTTACTCTCATCCTACACACGATACTAATTTTTGGTTAAAAGTTACAAAACTATTTCTTTCGATTAATGTGATTATCTGATTATTTGAAGGATCACAAGATGAAACATATGGCAGATCTTCAACAATCCGTAGTATCCGACGTCGAGACTAAACAACAAATAAACAATCAGATAATCCAATGGGAAGAAAATCTCGAAAGACTTCATTGCGAACAATTCCGTTTGAGATGTTACATGGCCAGTTTGCAGAGCGGTGAATTACCCAATCCGAAGGTTAAGTAACTAACTTATTGTTTTTTCTTCTTTATCTATTTTCAAGGAAACATAATTTAGACGAAAAGTTGGCTCAATTTGTTTTCTTATATTTGTGTTACCATTGGACGATTTTATTATCGCACGTAATAAAAATATGAGGAAAACAGGGAGATAGAGAAAAACTTTTAAGCGGAAAGAAAAAATAAATAAAAAAACATTTTGATTTAGCCTGGTTAGATTAAACGCGTGATATACGCGTAACAATATCGACCATCGTGTATACGTAAATAGAACATATATATAGGAACTGCAGCTGTGTTATAATTTCCAATAAATTAACGTCGGGCAAGATACGATCACCGTAAAAATTACAATCCAATCTGAAAGAAAAAAGACAACGATTACTTTCCAATATTATCTTATTTTTCTATTTATTACAATTATAATATTTTGTGTTTTTCTCCATTTCTCTTTATCGTGTTCTATTTGATAAACAGAGTCTACTAACACACGTATCTCGCGCCACGAAGCAGACTTTAAACAAATTGGGTGTATTCACGGTGTCGTCCTTCCATGCATTCATTTGCGCACGAAGTCCCTCATTATTGAACAATTTGTTAGCCGGTCGTGGGGCTACCAAGAGAAGACCACCACTTTTATCTAGGTCGAACAGCGGATCTAGCCGAAGGTCATTACAAATATCCTCTAGAGACGAAGAGAAGACTGTCAAAGTATCCGTGCCGGATAATCAGGTAATTCTTTTTACCCCCTTCGGTGTTTAATCTCTTAGAAAGAAAAAATCCTGATTATATATCAGCTTGAGGAAAAAGAAAATCCATTATTTTTTCAATAGTTTACTGTGGTGATCGATATTCTTGTAAAAGTAATCCTATTGGATTATAAATTTTGTTTAAGCTCGTTTCGGTTTTTCTACGCGATGCTATGACGGTAGAAGAATTTTTGGCCAGTGCTTGTAACAGAAAAAATCTTAATCCTATGGAACATTTCGTCAGAGTGAAAAAACGACGCGACATGGAGGACCACAATTATTTTGTACCGCATAGAACCGATTTGATTGATACTTATGTAAGTTAATTAACAAACAAAAATTAATATAAAACAAACTATTCTTTTTTTACCAATGAATTTTTTACCAAGATACGTTGTTGAATAAGCGATTTGTGGTAGAAAATTAAATCAACTTTAATAACGTGTTTGAAATGTTTGTTCAGTTACACACCCACGAGATAGTCGAGGTATGCGCAAAGATCTTGTATCAGGTAGAATTGCAAAGGAACACTTTGGAACAAATGTGGGGTTTTTCCGTCGAAGCTGAGCTTATTGAAAATTCTGATAGACAGGACGAGCTTTGCTGTTACGTCAGCAGAGTCGAAGATAAAAGCGTTGCAATGCAGAACGGTGAGTTTTACGTTGACATGTATCACATTTTCTTCTACGATTATAAAAAATATCTAAGATATTTTTCAAAGGTCAGGTGTGTTTGACAATGCGGGAGTATTATATAAACGACCTTAAGAAAGTATTATTATTATTATAATCGTAGGGGGAAGAAAGGGAGGGAAGAGGGGGTGCAACAACGCGCGAGTATATCGATGTCATTTAAGAGAGACCGATCTGTCACGCTTTACTGCACATTTGAACAAAGTTATCGGGATACGCTTTGACATAGATGCTTATAGTAGTGCTTATTTATTCTTCATGGTCTTTTATCTGTTCTCTTGGATCGTTATGGTAAAATGTAATGACAATGTTTAACGCGTCACTTTCGTTTCCCATCGATCATCAATCTATCTTCGTCTCTGTCGCGTTGTTAAGCATTATACTTAATGCATTATTCGAGATACTGTGATACTTTTCAGGTATTATTAAGGGTGACGAGATAATGGTAATCAACGGTGCTATAGTAAGCGACTTGGATATGATGTATTTGGAGAGTGTACTTCAAGAAGAGGTTGGCCTTTGTATGATGATGAGATCTTCTAGAACAGAACCGCCAGATCTTACAGGAATAATGAGAGTTACTGATGATATAATTGAAAGTTTGGTATGTCCACCACCACCTTCAGATCCGCCAGTTATAAGCGAAGAAATGATATCCGGCCTGATAGTACCTGCTCCTGGATGGAGTGAGTCTTCTTGTTAATTTAATACAATCACTATTATTCTATATGGATATATATATATGTGTATCCTAAGTGTCATCGCATGCCATTGCAAGATGCTTTTTTTTTGTCCATATTTCTCTCGAGGTCTTTCCTTATTCACTCTGTAATGATCTCATTAGTTCAGAGTCTAATGAAGCAAAGATAATAATCCTTTGACCGTCAACGGAGAAAAAATAGAACACGTCGGGGACACAAACTGGGCCTTGATTCTAAATCGATAAAATTATCTTCTCCCTTCCGTTAAGACTTCTTTTTTCTTCTTTTTTTTTTTTTCTTTTTCGTCGTTAACTCTATCTCCGATGTATCTTTTTTAAAATAGAATTTACTACACAGGGCAAAAAACATTATAACGCGTCAAATGAAACATAAGAAATTACGGATACTAAGATAGAATAAAAACTGATCGATACCAATTTCTGTTTTGTATGTGTTTTCTTCTTCTTTTTTTTTTTATTAACACACTTTCAATGGTTGATCATCCGTAACATGCGTGGGATGCTATCACGCCGATTGTTATTGGCCTCTTTTTATGTCATCATTTCCTGTAATTAAAAAATTGTTTATATTATTATTATTAAAAATGAATTATTGAATTATTTACTGAATTTACATAACGCGTTTATTTTTTTTAATTAATTGAAAAATATTGTCAGCCCCTGGCAAAGTTTCGCTGCGCAACCGTGCGCGATCATTAAAATGTTAACACCATTTAAATATTTATTTTTCGTCTGGAAAAATATTCCAAGAATCAGCTCGAACTATTCCCAAATGATCCATATTGTTCAGAGTTACATCATGGCACAACATATATTGATTTTTCCAGGCAAGGAAAGTTTAATGCAAGAGTGTACGACTACCTCGCACATTGAGAATGGTAAGCAAACATCAAGAACTAATTCATTCGAGATAGAAAATTTATTAAAAACGGCTGAACAAGTAACGGGGATTTGCCGATCACCCGGTGAGACAAGAAAATCAAGTCCCACTGGAAGTGTAGTTAGTTCACATTCCCAAGCACTAACACCAAGTAGGCAATTGAGCGACGCCGAAAAACTAAAGAAAGTTATTTTAGAACTGATTGAGACTGAACGAACTTATGTAAAGGTATTATTCATTACGTATTAATTAATGTCAACAAATTCAATCAAAAGTGTTTGATTATTTTATTAAATCATTTTTTAAACACTGTAAGACCCCTGTTTAACTTGGGGGATACGTTCCAATAAGTTCCAACGTTTTCCAGTGAAATGCATTTTATTGTTGCTTGACTGTTTTGTTCTTTGCAATCACTTATTATAAGAATTAATAATTGCCAAATTTATCGTAATAAAAAAAAATATTATTTTTATACACCTAGTAACATTGATAACCGCTTATAAATCAACTGTGACACAGAAAAACGTGCAGGGGTTTTATTCTTGTCTTGGGTAATCCAAATACTACCACGTAATATTGAAACAACGTTAAACAGGGTCTTACTGTTTATATATAATTACATCTAATTAATTAAAGAACAAATTAAATAAAAATATATTTAATGACATTTCAACGAAGTAATCAAAATTTCCTCAATAAACAGAATTTAAACAATTTATTGGAAAATTATTTGGAACCGCTTAAACGCGAGACCTTCTTATCGAATGCTGAAATAAATGCATTATTTGGAAATATTCAAGAGATAGTAACGTTTCAACGACAATTTTTGCAAAATCTTGATCACGCTATTGAAATGGAGGCGGATTTCAACAGTTTTGACCATCCTAGTCAATTTAAGGTAAACGATATAGAAAATAATATATTTTTCTTAATAATAATATTCAATAATTGAAATATTATGGTTTTAATTAAACAGGGTGTTCTGTTTTCCATTGGAAGTGCCTTCTTATATTACGTAAATCACTTCAAGCTTTACAGCTCGTTTTGCGCAAGCCATTCGAAGGCCCAAAAAGTTTTACATCCAAGTGAGTTGATCTTCACAAAACCAAACGAATAATTAATTAATTTCAATAATTCTTATTAATGTTAATATCGAATACAATTTTGTTTTTTTTTTTTTTTATAGACGAAGGAAATCAAGCTTTACAAGAGTTCCTGCAAGCGAGAAATCCACGTCAACAACATTCCTCGACATTGGAATCTTACTTGATAAAGCCCATTCAAAGAATACTCAAATATCCGTTGCTTTTGCAACAACTTAGAAACCTAACTGACGAACGTAGCGAAGAACATCAACATTTGATAGGTAATTACAAAATAATAATTATTTTTGTAAATAATATCATTGGATTGTGATAATTAATGAATACAAATGATCTATTTCAGAGGCCCTTAAGGGTATGGAAAAAGTTGCTGAACATATTAACGAGATGCAAAGGATTCATGAAGAATACGGTGCTATTTTTGATCATCTATTCAGGCAACATCAAAAATCTTGCAAACAGGTAAACGAAAAAAATTTTTATTCGTTTTATATAATATTTAAATATAATTTATACATGCGTTACACTAATTTCTTTATCTTTTTTTTGATTCTTTAGCCAATCGATTTGAGTCCCGGAGATCTTTTGTATTACGGTGGTGTCGAGTGGCTAAATATTTCAGACTTTCTTGGAAAGATAAAGAAAGGTTTGGAATTGCACGCCATGTGTTTCGTATTCAAATCTGCCGTTGTTTTCCTCTGTAAGGAAAGATTAAGACAAAAGAAAAAACTCATGGTAAATATATATTCCAATCTGAAACTCTTGTGTGTTATTTTATATTTTAATATATGCATATGTGTGTGTGTGTGTTTGTGTATGAATGATTTTAATTGTATTTAATTTGAATTAATTTTGTGTAGGGAGTTTCCACGAAAGCTAATTCCAGTGAAGTAGAAATAATTCGTTACCAAGTTTTGATTCCTGTTACCGAGGTTCAAGTTAGAGCCAGTTCAGCTAAAGACATGGAATCGCATTTCCTATGGGAATTGATACACCTTAGAAGTCAATTACAAAGAAGATCAGAAAAAGTTTACGTATTATCTAACAGGTATTTGTTTAACTCTAATTATTATTTAATTTCAATTCTTTGTAATAAATATTTCATATTAATTAATTTCTATCTTATCAGTACGACGGAATTTAGAAATGCATTCTTAAAAACAATTCGTCAAATTATACGAGAATCTGTCAGAAATATGAGTATTCCTTCAACTAAGCAAAATCTAAATCAACCACCGATGACTATAGCACCTAGAATGCCTATCAGTCATGTAGAAAAATTTGAAAAACAAACGACTCAGGTTCAAAGTCAAAATGGTAATGGTACCACGGTGGTAGCTACCGGTACTTTGTCAAAAAAAGCTATTAAGCAACAATTGTTAAGTAATTCGCATAACGCTAAGCGAAAGTATAGTCATTCGAAACAATCGGTGGAACACGAGAGTTCGGAAGACAAGGATATGGAAGAACCAGCTATAATAAGTCAACAACAGATAACATTTCGTACGAGAAGCAAGACCATAAGCGACACTTCAGGTAAATTTCAAGTTCCTCGAGGCTAGAAAAGTTTGTTTCAATTTAAAAAAGAAAAAAAAAAGCAACAAATTGTACGTATGTTAAAAAATATAAATCGACAAATAATTTCTTAAGTCATCCTCAATAATCTTCAAAATCGTTGAAGAATTTTTATTATTATTATTATTACTATTATTACTATTATTATTACATGAAATGTAGGTGAAGTAAAAGTTGAAATGGATTCAGGGACTAAATCAGAAGGAGAGGAAGACTCTCAAGCTTTTTTAGGCGAAAAGAAGACTAATCTGGGCCGTACACCTAATCATTTGACACTGAGCACAACTTCTACCATTTCCGCCGGTAGTACTGGCAGCCAAGCCAGGCTCATACAGTCTTCTCATCAGCCAGAAAATTATCAACCAATAACGGTTAAAGAGCTTGGTAAGATATATTATCTTTTAATCTATTATTATTTGTATTATTTGATCCGTCCACTGTACAAATTGATTAACTCCAAAAGTTGAATCAATCGATTTGTGACAACGAACGGTTCATTTATTCGATAGATCAAAATTCAATTCAATTTATTTCTATGATATATTCTAACAAACACTTACACACATACACACACACATACCCATACTCATTACAGGTTCGCCAATTTGGAAACCCCGAGAATTGCCATCGCTCGGTGAAGCTACGACCTTACCGAGGAAGGGTAAGTCCGGTGGCGAGTTCACGGACATAACTTCGAGCCACAG
The DNA here is from genome assembly GCA_023678845.1 of Mischocyttarus mexicanus. NCBI lineage: Eukaryota > Metazoa > Arthropoda > Insecta > Hymenoptera > Vespidae > Mischocyttarus > Mischocyttarus mexicanus. Next base: position 1,734,828 of record JACGTP010000006.1, on the reverse strand, counting down.
CGCATCAAGGAAATCTCTCATAGAGATAAGCAATTGTGCTCAACAATCTAACTTTAATAATCACGTTTAAGTTTCTCAAAACGTTCAGGGACTAAATAACGTTAACACGAAGTAAAAAAAAAGAGAATAATAATAATAATAATAATAATAATAAAATTAATCCGTTATGTTCGAATTAGGGTTCGAACTAACGATGATTCTACTGATTCATAAAAAGGTCAGACGACGATAAGTAAAAGGAGAAAGATAGAGTTGAAGGAGAGAGGGTGGGAGGGAGAGAGTTGGTGCAAGAAAATGAAAGATTAATTATTAATTATAATAATAATAGGAAAGATTTAAAAAGAACAAATACACAGACACAGACACACAGAATGCACGTACGTTATCACCGTGGTTTAATCAACGTGTGATTTAATTATGAAAATCTTGGAAAATGTTGCTGGCCACCCACGCGGTACGCATAAATGATTCAAAAATTCAATCAAAGTAACATCCGATCCTCCTCCTCCCCTCTTCCTTCTCCTCCTCCACTTCCTCCTCCTCCTCCTCCTACTCGTCCTACGATTTAATACTACTCCTCGTTCTAATTTTGTCTTCCAAATAACTACAACGTTTAAAAGTCGTCGGCCGTCTTCGTTATTCCCAAAAAAGAAAGAAAAAAAATGAAAAAAAAAAAGGATACATATTTTATAATTGTTACGAATCCATTACTTTATCAACATAATCGCCGATACTATTTTCTACAATACGTTTTAACGAGAATTTCAATCACACGGAAAATATTCTATCGTTTTTTGGAATATTATTTTATTTAGTTTTATTTTGTTGTCCTCAGACACAATTTAATAATCAATCTCGGATCGTTCATAGATCATTATCATCAAAGTTGTGATCCGGATTCAATTATTTATTATTATTATGACGTCCGGGCGTAATTGAACCGTATCCGGTACAGTGTTGTAATTGTTTTGCCGCTCGAAATGCATCGTTGAATGAAACGTTAACGTATCACTCAATAAATCCCGGAGTCTTACACATATATGACAATACTGTTGACAAAACTATATGATTTCTGGATAGTATCAAGTTTCAAACGAAATACGAGTGTTAAAATTTCATTCTGACAATTAATTTACAAGTTACAGTGGGACTTTAATGATCCCTGTTTTGTGTCGATTTTCACCGGTTGCTGTCTACTTGGCTGACGATTTTTTTGAGATTGCTTGAATTCCTATGTTCAAATAAGATAAAAATGATTTCTTGCATCGATATGTGACATTGGATGAAACATGTATTTGTTATTAAACACCTGAATAGAAAAAAATCGTCAGATGAGTGGACAGCACTTGGTTAAATTCGCCACAGAACAGGGATTATTATAGTCCCAATGTAACTTGTAAATTAATTGTCAGAATGAAATTTTAACACTCGTATCTTGTTTGAAGCTTGGTACTATCCAGAAATGATATGGGTCTGTTAACAGTATTGCTATACATGTGTTAGACCCGGGACTTATTGACTGACCTGTTAATTAATTAACCATTAAACCGAATAAAAAAGGGGATAATATATAACTTGCACTTACACTTAGAGGGTGTGAAAACGGGATAAGGAAGAAGCACGGAATATTGTTATGTTAATTAATCGTGCGATTAATTAATTCATTATTGGAGCGCGTTTAATAAGGGCTCTTACTTGTATCGCATAAGAGATGATGGATTATTTGTGTCGTTTCCTTTTTTTTTTTTTTTTCGTTTCCGCACCTACTACGTTCCTACATAAAGAAGAAGAAGAAGAAGAAGAAAGATGAAAGATAAAAAAAATTAAAATAAAATAAAATAAAAAACACATACACAATACTACTATCCCACTCAGCGATGTTATATTGGGTGGGTACAATGTATAATTTTCTTTTTTCAATCACCGTTTAAACGGGAAAGAAAAAAAGAAATAAAATAAAATATAAAACACATACACGATATTATCAGCCCCATCCAGCGATATTTTATGGGGTGGGTAAAACGTATACACCTTTCTTTTTTCAATCACCGTTTAAACGGGGAAGAAAAAAAAACAAGAAGAAGCTGAAGAAGAAGGAGATAAAAGATAACTAACGTGATAAGCAACGAGAATGAAAATAATAAAAAAAAAACATATTAAAAAAGTAAAAAAAAGAAAATTAACAACAACCTCCTCACACTTCTACGAGCGTTTTTTCCGCGTGGACGGCAAAGCGCAGAGTGTCAGCCGATTGACCCTGTGTATATATTGTAATGATTATGATGATGATGATTATGATGATGATGATGATGATGATGATAATGACGATGATAGACGATATATCGTTACGATTATTAATTAATTATAATATTATTATTATCGTCATTATTCCTTACTATTCTTATCATCATCGTCCCTGTCATTGTTAATTAATATAATTATTATTAATATTAATATAATTATTATTATGGTTATTTTTTAATATCAATATTAATATTAGTACATTAGTATTATAATATTTTATTATTAGCGTTATTATAATTATAAGTAATACGCCATTGGTATTAATCGTGATCATTGTCGGGATGTGTATCTCGATGATCATTATTATTATTATTATTATTATTATTATCATTATTATTATTAATATTAATTAATGGATGAATTAAGTCAAGACTTCAAATGATCTGAATATTGAAGGAGAGAAAAAAAAGAGGTTTAATTAAGGGAGAAAAAAAAAATTAAAAAAAAAATTAATAAATAAACGACGACGTACCGAGTAATCATAGCGATTTAAAGAAAATCAATTAAATAAAGAAGTCGTATATATATATAAATATATATATTATACATGTATTATACATATAGGAATTAAGGGGGATTCGGGTTAAGGGAAGTTTATGAATTTTATTGTTCGTCGACCATGGTTTTCCCCGGGTTAGTTTCGCAAAAGATACAAAAAAATGTCAAAAAAAATAAGAATATAGAAAGGGAAAGGAAAAAGAAAATTAATTTACATTGAAACTCGCTTTCGAACTCGGACTTCCTCACCCATGACATAGCAAACGTTTATTTTTAACATTACTTATAATATATAAAAGAAAACAAAACGAGAGAAAAGAGAGAAACGAAAACACAGGAAAAGGGGGGAAACAGGTGGGGAGGTCTAGGATGGGCGAGATCGAAACGAGAAAATTTCTTATTTGAGCTCGTGTAGTGTGATTTAAAACAAAAAAATAAAGAAAATATTAAAAATAGAAAGGGGGGAAAGAATATGAGAGAATAATATTACAGGAGTGTGGTATTGAAAATAAATACTTGAGAGAGCTCAAACGTAAAATTTTATTATCGAAGGATAGAAAGAGAAGAAGAAAAAGAAGAAGAAAAAAAGGAGAAAGATAAAAAATTCATTAAATATATATATATATAGATATATATAAAAAAAAAAAAATAAGAAAATAAATCTTGCGAAACGTACGAGCACGAGGGAACACCAAATAACATCGGGGCGGTACGCAGAAAAAAAATAAATAAACTAATAAAACGATATTCCGAATATAATATAAACACGTTGTTTAATGGGTATTACTATAAATTTAAGGCCGGTAACGAAGGATTAATTCGTGTAAATTAGACGACAGAAAGTATCCACATAGATGATGAAATACACAACCAAAATAAATAAATAAATAAATAAATATTAAAATACGGATACATAAAAAAAAAAAATACACACAGGTACGTAAATACGGAATAAATTTACGTATTTCATACACACACACACACACACAAACACACATACATATACACAGATACACGTACTTTACTTATACATGTTTTGTGTACATGTGCATAAAAACAATACACTTAGAAATACACACACACACACACATATACACACACTTATTATACAATGTTTAACGTACAGAGAACAAAGTGGAATAAAACTAATTTTACACGGACTCGTTTTTCGCGCGAATAAAAGAAAAAAAAAAGAAAAAAAAAGATAAAACAAGAAGAAACTCTCTCTCACTTTTAAAACACGCCCACGTACACGTTTGACACACTTGGATTAAGAAGAAAAAAAAATAGATGACGTTTAAATAAAATTAAGGGACTCGCGCGTGGCACGGCCGAATCCGCCGAATCGATTTTATCGAACGAACGAACGAACGAATCAAATAGTCGCATGATCTTCTTCTTCCTTTGTCGATTAATTTTAATTGAAACGAGAAAAGGAACGGGGAAAGAAGAAAAGAAAGAAAGAGATAGCAAAAAAAAGATAGAAACAAAACAAAAACAGAAAAAAAAAAGGAAAAAATGGAAAAGAAAAAGAAACCAAAAAAAAAAAGGAAAAAAGAAGTAATCAAACACGAACCAATTAACAAAGCAAACCCTTGCCATGACAATCGTGCCGAAGATCGTCAGCCAGTAATTTTAAACGATTATGGACTGGAATTAATTATTATTACTCTAGTAATTTTAATGAAATTTGATAGTACTACTTAAATACTCTCTCACAGACACTTTGACATAATTAAAAAAAAAAAAAGAAAAAAAAAAAGTAAGAAAAACAAAACTGTCGTCGCACAATTTCGCAAGGTCGATCTTCCGTTCGAGCGTGGCGAGCAGCAGACTGACGTCATTCGATTGACGAATTTTTCACATTATTATTATTATTATTATTTATTTATATATTTATTTATTTATTTCGTGGTGTAAATTTGATATTTTATTGATTATTCTTCTTCTACACATTTTCTTTTAATTAATTACATTAAAATGAATGAATTAAAAATGCCATACGTGAGAGGGTGAGAAAGGAAAGGAAACACGGAGAGAAAAAAGAAATACGAGTGAATTGGAACTAATTAAATGATAAAGAAAAAAAAAATAAGAAAAGGGGGTAGAGTGGAAGGGAACGTTGTTGTGTTCGACATTGTCGATTCGGATCGTTGTTAAACATTAAGCGAATAAAATGAATTTGCGCGACACATTGATGTTTGGATACGTACACACTCGTATAATATTATTAAACATATGCATATATATACCATAAACACATACATACATACATACATACATACATGTATATAAGTTGGTCGGTCATTCAACATGCCGCGCGCGATGTAAGGAAAAAAAGAAAGAGAGGCACGCGATTATGCGTGTGTTTTGTTTAGTCTAATTAGAAATCGGCCGATCTAAATCCTAATCGTACTTTTTGATTTGAATATTAGGTGTAGTAAGAAAGATATCCATCATTTTTACATTTATTTTCAGCTAAAAATGATGGATATCTTTTTAATACATCTAATATATTTCCAAATCGAGAAAGAAGAACATTTTTTATGTTATTTCTTTTGAAATTATTATTTAATATTAATTGTTATAACAAGTTTGTCGTATTTAACGTGTATTATACGCGTTGTATTACTCCTTCCCCATTCCCCCTCCAACACACACACATACTAATTAAAATTATGGAATATCGATCTTTCCATTAGAAGATCTACGGGATAAGAAATTCGATGTTATTCTCGAACTCGAATGTGTAACGCGGCAAAATAAACATTGTAACGAACGATACTCGCAAATAAGGATCTCTTCTTATGAATTATGAATTTTAATAGAGAGAGAGAGAGAGAAACGAGATAAAATAATAATTAAATAATTAAAAAAAAAAAAATAAATAAATGATACGTAGGAGAAGGAGGAGGATGAGAAGAGAGCACGTGACATCGTTATGAATTTCCTCAACAACATATTTAGATATCATAACGAATAATAAATTGGCTCATTCGATATTATCATAATCGATACTCGTAGAATCCCGGTCAATTATTAGCGTATCCGTCGTCGGTGATGTAATTATTATGATATATTTATTAATAGATCTAATATACATATACATATATTAATACAGAAGAAGAAGAAGAAGAAAATGATGAAGAAAGATACAAACAAAAATATATATTAGGTGTAGTAAACAATAGTCCATTATTTTTAGCTTGAAATAAACGTAATAATAATAAATTTCTTTTTACTACACTCTAATATCAGGCGTAGTAAACCTAACATTATTTTAAGCTTGAAATAAATGTAAAAATAATGGATTTCGATTTTACTACACCTAATGTATATACACCCACGCATACTCGTACGCATATAAACATAACGTTGTATGTATATTAACGACTATTTAAAGACCATACACACATATGCACATACACATGAACACTTTCTGTACAGGCGCGAGCTTATATTAACGACAATTTGAGATTGTTCAATTAATTTGACTTTTTAGATCATTATATCTCAAATACGAAATATGTATATTTTTATGAGACGGTACTACATTATAGTGACAGACACATGTGCAGGCACATTTTCAGTACAAAGTCGTCGGTGCTTAATCTCGGATCTCAACGAAACTATATTTCAGTTATTATTCTAATCAAGCGTATACTATACTAAAATCCGGATATTTAAATCATCTATTATTTACGATTAGGATTATTGAATTAATCGGTAAATCGTTAAACGAAACAATTGGTCCAAGCATGAACGAGTTTCTGAACGAATTTGAAAGAAATAATTATTCGACGTGCTGATAAATTGCTTTCTTTTTTTCACTTAATTAGATTCGATTAATTTCATTGAAAAATTTTATTTGAAAACGAAAAATAGAAATACGTATAAATATTAAGATTATTAAAATATAAAATGTCTAATCAATGTGAAATTAAACGAATGTTAATTGGAATGTTAACTATCATTCGTTAATTATCGATCCAATGATCAGTTATTATAAATTTATGATTAATTAATAATCATCGATCAAAATGATAGATCACAGTTAACGAAATTAATTATAAAAGTAATAATAATCACCGGGTTATTGCCTTAATCGAGTAAACAATACACATTCGGTTCCTTGTTCAATCTTTATCAGAGAATTTGAGAAGATTCGAACACCTGTGTGCGTACGAACACCTGCCTGAGAGATATTAAATTCCATTATTCGTCAAATCATAATAATCTCGGAGCGTAGAACAAACAAAAAATAAGGCTGGTTCCCTTTTTTTTCTTCGAACAAGACGCGTCGAGTATTTTCTACGAAAATTTCAAATAACACTGAACGGTAATCTCTTAAAATTCAATTTACGAATATTCCAAATTAATTATACATGAAAGATTTTTTATTATTTTCTATCTTATTCCTTTTTTATTTTATTTATTTTATGTGTTATACATTTTTTATGTCAAAAGTTCAACATGTGAAAAGATAAATCGCGTAACGCAGGAAAGTAAGAGAGAGAGAGAGAGAGATCGATTAAAAAACAAAAATAGAAGAATAGAAAAAAGAAAGAATATAGTTCTCTTAATAGATTCCATTTATTAAACGATCGGCCGAGTTCCCTGGGTATCGATAAAAGTAAAAAAAAAAAAAAAGAAAAATATCGCGCGTCATCAAGTGCAAACTCTTTCTTTTCTTCTTCCTTACAGAAAAAAAAGTAAAAAAAAAGGAGGAAAAAAAAAATTCAGACGCTCGGTTGCAGAATGGCCTGTTGTTGTTGTCAAATCGCGATATTAGAAACAGGGTTAACGAAGATTGCCAAGAGATTACTTTGGAATGTTTAAGTAAAAAAAAAAAATAAAAAAATGTGACAATGAGTATTATTACTTTTTAATTATTATTTAATTTAAAAAATCTTAACAAGATATGTAACAGAAAGTAGGAGAGTATTGTGTTTCATGTTTGTTTGGAGTAGTTTAAAAAATTCATACAAAATTCATTTTATGATTTATTTGATATTCAAATTGATTTAACCTGTAAACTAAATCACAATATTGATTTGAACGATTGAAAAATATAATATCAATTATTATAATTTTAGAAAAATGAAACATAATTATTGATAAAAATAACAGAAAAACATATTATTACTATTATATTTTTTATCTTGGATAATTACGTTATTCATTGTCACATATACTTTATTCCACAATATTTCAATGTTAATTCGATGAAAATTAATATTAAATCGCAGGACGACGGAAGAGAGTTAAAGGATAATAATAAAATGAGACTATCCAAAGGAGAGTTTTGTTGGAAAAATATATCGCGCGATAATGATCCGTTGATTATCGATCCTAGAGAAAAAAAAAAAAAAAAGAAAAAGTAAGTAAATAAGTAATTTAAAAAAGGAAGGAAGGAAGGAAAATGAATGAAAGAGTGAGAGAGAGAGAGAGAGAGAGCACGTGAGATATGTCGATTGGTGTCAATAAATAAATAAATAAATAAATAAATAAAAATATAAAAAAAACATTGACAGTACTCGACAAAGTAAAGACAGAAACTAATGGTTGATAAACATCAAGGAGTACTGGAGGTCCTTAGTACGTAATATAATTCCAGGTTAAAAAAAAAAAACCTTAAACGTAGAGATAAACGTTCGTAAAAGAAAATTAAACAAAAAGATTAAAAAAAAAAAATATGAAATAAAGATTTAACGTTGAAGTACGAAAGAGAGAGAGAGAGAGAGAGAGAGAGAGAGAGAGAAATGATAGATTGTTGGGATTGAAAGTTCAATGATTATGGGAAAAGTTAGAAGCAGTCGATGTTGATGTTGATGATTAAGATGAGAATGAAGATGATGATGATAAAGATGATACGATATGTAATAAAAAAAATACACACTAAAAAACACACTTAAAACCATACATGTAATGAAAACAATATACATGGAAACAAAAAATACACTAACACACACACATGCACCACATATAACGCGCGCCATATACACAAAGTATTAATTAATTAAGACATCGGTTAAGATCTGACAGCGAAAAATAAATAAATAAATAAATAAATAAATAAATAAAATAAAAAAAATACTAAGAAACTTACTTACTAATTAATATAAGTAAAACATACACGTATACAGTGTCAGTCAAAAACACATACACATATACGTACATAGAGATACGTACATAAGTAACATAAATATCCATCATAGATGCATAAATACGCATAATCACACTCAGAGTTATATAAACACACACACATATACACAAATACACATACAGACACTATACGTATATAGAGATACGTAAATAAGTAACATAAATACTCTTCATAGATACATAAATAAACACGCATAATCACACACAGAGTTATACTAACACACACACATACATACACGTACACATACATGCAGATTTAAGAATTTACGAAGGACCTTCTGTTGCTCGAATTATTGCATTATCTACTATATATAAATTTTATTGTATAAATTCTGTCGAGTGGCACGTCTCCGAGCAGGAGTTCGACATTCCTTTTTCTACTCGTCCAAGAAATCGACGAGAACGATGAAGATTAATTAAATAAATAAATTAATTAAATAAATAAATAAATATTAAATAGTTTATATCGGTAATACGAGATGATTATTTCCTCGATTGGTTTCCATTCGATCGGAAAAAAAAAAATTAAGAAAATATATAAAAAAAAATATAAAAAAAAAATAAGAGAAAAAGATAAGTTAAATAAATGGTACAGAGATAGAGAGAGAGAGAGAAAGAGAGAGAAATTACGATTTAAAATAAATAATGTCCAACTTGCTTGAATCTCTTCGATGTTTAAATATTGAATATTTCGATAATAATCTCTCGAGATTGAGAATGATCAATGTAGACAAAAGTATCGAGTCATCGAATATCATATTTCATTTCCGATAATATACGATATGATTGTGAGCTTCTAAGAGAATGACTTTACACCTTTATTTTTTTCGTTATTTTAATCAGACTCAACAGATATAAATAGTATCTTAAACCGTTGAAGAATGAATTTAATCATTGATTAGGGAATACGATTAAAAAGAAAAGAAAAAAGAAAAAAACATTTTCTTCTAAACGTCTATGTTTGAATTATTTTATTCACGACAAAAAAAGACAATCATCCATGAATAATTATTTAAATGATGAACCGTAAAGGAAAGATAGAGAAATCTTGAATGAAATTTTGAAAACAGTTCGAAAAATTATAAATTAAAACGTTTTTCTCTCTCGACTAGTATTATTATTATTATATTGTACTTTTTTTTAATTCGAGTAATATTATATTTTATTTATTGATAATGTTTATCTTATAAGGTGCAGATACTTTTTTACTACCTATACTTCAAGTATAGGTGCAATGGTAAATGGAAAAAAGTAATAATAACACTGACACCTGTCCACTCGAGAAAGAAAAAAGGAAATCAAGCAAGAGGAGGAAGAGGAAGAAGAGAAAGAGGAGGGAAGACTCGAATGTTTGCTATTATCGGTGATCATTCGAATCGAGTATGAAGTCAAAAAATATGAAAAAGAGAGAGAGAGAGAGAGAGAGAAAGTGAAAGAGAGAGAGAAGAAAATGTTCTTCTCGATGATACAAATATTCTCGTAATTTCTCTAAACGAAATTTTCGAATTTTCTTTAGAGAAAACGATGAGTATGATTATAAGTATATTAGGCGATGATATTTATAATAATAATAATAATAATAAAATAATATTAATATTAATAAATATATATAAATAAATATAATATATATATAAGTTATGTGAATCTTTTTCTTTCTTTAAAATTAAAACAGATTGAATTAAATTTAAAAGAAGAAAAGAGAGAGAAAGAGAGAAAAATAAAAGGAAATTAAAAAAAAAAAAGAGTGAGAGAGAGTGAGGAAAATATTAAAACGAATTTAGAAGAAGAAAAAAAAAAACAGAGATTATACGGACGAGTAGCCGAAAGGAATGTTTAGCCGATAATAATAATAATAATAATAATAATAATAATAATATTAATAATAATAATAATAATAATAATAATAATAATAAATAAAAAAATAAACAAATCTCTAATCTCGGAGACGTATCCCAATAGTTGGCCTAGTACCGAGTTTCATATTTTTCGCCCCGGTCGCAACGGATCTCGTCGAACAATGATGAATTATTGTCTATTAAATTATTGACATTCTTCCAGAAATTTTATTGATATAAAAAAAAAAAAAATAAAAAACAAAAAATACTTTATCGCTAACGTTGACAACATAATATATTTGATTATTATATATTATGGCGATTGATACACACCTTCGGTATTATATAATTATCGACACACCGAATATATCGAAGGGAGAAAAGAAGAGAGAGAAGGGAGAGAGAGAGAGAGAGTGTGTGAGAGAGAGAGAGAATGAGAGAAAGAGAATGTAAGTAAGAGATATAAAGATGGTAAAGGAAAGATAACGGTTAAAGAAAAATATAAATTAGCGTAAAATAAACAAAAATAAGAAGAATAAGAAGAAGAAGAAGAAGAAAGAAAGAAAAACGTTATTTGTGTTTCTTGAGAGGGTAGTAGATTATTATATTATATAAATATATAGGGCATTAAGGGGTTGGGTAGATAACGGGGGGTGGGAGGGGTGTAAGACAAAATATTCAATTGGTCGGGGTGGGGGGAGGGGTGGGTTGGGTTTGGGGGAATCGAGTGATAAACGAAACGAAGATTATATATGGGATTATGTGTGTAACGGAGATGTAATCGTGATAACGATTACTTTAGAAATGGAAATGAGAATTGAGATGAAAAATAAATAAAAATATGTGAAAAGAAGAAAGAAATTGACAGAAAAAAAATAGAAAAAAAAAAGATAAAAAAAAAAAGAAAAAAATATCTCTTCCTTTCGTTGATATGTCTAACGTTGAGTGATAATGAAGATGATTGACGATGATGATGATGATGATGATGATGATGATGATGATGATGATGATGATGAACCAAGGTGCAAAAGAAATCTTGTACGTATGAATGGTAAATAAAAAAATACAGCACAAGAAGAAATCTCGTTTCCGTTTTCATCTAATTACGTAACGATATATCAGTAATGAATATTATGATTACGATGATTGCTGTATTTTATTGTTATTGTTCCTCGGTTAAGCGGAGACGTTTAAGAGTGACCCATTTGTACAATCATTGAGTCATTAAAATATGATTATTCATTATGGAATTTTCTGCCTTCTGATTTCTATCTTTTTTCTTATTGTTTTAAATCTTTTATTTTACTCCTACAATCTTATGAAATGATTTTTGGATAGAATGTATTATAAATTGTACTTGATCAAATTGTATTTTCGAAGCTATACTTCGAGTTGTCTTGAAACTTGTTTTTTTTTCTTACAAATTTATTTGAAAAGACAAACACTTTCTTTTTACAGGCTTTCCTCGTTTGGGAGGGCTTTCGATAGAACTTGGAATGCATTGTCTTGATTTGTATTATTTTAAGAATTCAGATAACACGGTTTTGATATAGTCTGGTACGAATTAACCGTGTTAAACGAGGGACTCTTGTTATATATTTTTCTGGGTTGAAAAATATCGAGATTTGAATTTTATTAAACGTCTTATATATTGTTACGATTTTCTTCGATGTGTAATTCAACGGTCTAATAACTTATAAAAAGAAATTAATGTGTTATCGGTGTGATTCGACGAGGAATTGATAACAAAGTCGCACAGGTGTTTCAGATGTTTAGATAAAAAAAAAGTTTCATGAGGAATCGTTTATCGACAATGATATCGTTCTCTCAGCAATTAGAAATCTTTCCTCGTATACTTTGTAGTATTTGTTAAGTTTTAACACGAAATAATATAAAAGTAGTAGTAGTTAAATAAAAAAAAAAAAAACAAAAAAGAAAGTAAAGGTTGTTCACACACGTGTACAAGGGGAAAAAAAAAAAAAAAGGAAAAGAATTTTACCTGTCACCGATAAACGAACGATCGTCGGTCCATCTTCGAAGTAATCACCTGTGAGATAAGAAATCATGTTTAAAGTAGAAACCTTTGACTTTGATATCGAGAATAATAAAACTAATCGTGTGCAGTCGTTCGAACGTAACGCAACGGGAATAAACGTAGATTAGGGGGTTTTGATATCGTTCGTTTAAAAAAGAAAATAAAAAATAAGAGAATGAAGACAAAAAAGAAATAATAATTAATCAAACGACGTAACATCATCTTCCTTACTTTTATTATTATTATTTATTCCAATACTATTTATTGTTATTTTTATTTTATTTTTCCTCCTTTCGCGTGTTTGTTTTTCTTTACAACTATGAAGATTTTGTGTTTGACATTTTTCTTAATTGTTTTCTACAACATTTGTGTACCGATCCACGGTGACGATGAATATCATTGCGTTTGGTACGGCGAATGCGAAAAAACTGGCCCAAAATCGCGAACGCACGTTTCGAATGAAACGGCAAAATTTATCAACAACGAAAATGCTACAGAAATTCTTCGAAAAAGATGTCCGCATTTGTTCGAGGAAGAGGGTCGGTACAATTCTTTTATTGTAATAATAATTATTATTTTATTTTTATTTTTAACTTAAAAATAACTTCGATATGTTTTCTTTTTTTTTTTTATTATTTATTACAATATTTCTTCTTTCGAATAATCATTATTTATTTATTAGACCCACCTAGAACTTGCTGCAGTGTATCGCAAATATTCTTCCTAGATTTGAATATGAACATGGCCGAAGGTATTTTTGGAAGGTGTACGAGTTGTTTAAAAAATGTCTTTAGAGAAATATGCGATTATACTTGCAGCAGAAATCAAAGCAGATTTATGAACGTAACCAAAACTGATTTAGATTACAAGGGTTGTGAATACGTAACGGAACTCGAGGTTATTATAAAAAAAATATATATTTAAATGAAATATTATTATCTATAATCGAAGATATACAAAAAAAAAAGAATATATTAAGTTGGTAGATAAAAAATGTCAGATTTTTCCCATTGAATTGTGGTAAAAAATCCAACATTTTTCTTCCACCAACCCAATATAATTGATTAATAAAATGTTAAGGGAAAATATATTATACTTAAGTTGTTTTTCTTTTTTTTTTATCTTTTACAGTTATACATAAATGAAGAATATATAAATAAAACTTTTGAATCATGTAGAAACGTAATCAATCCAGCGAGCGGTGGTTTGGCAATGGATATCGCATGTGGTTCCCATGGGGCAAGTAGATGCACACCAAAAAAGTAAATTGTCTAAACGAGTACACTTGACATAATAATATTTCTTATTTATTAACAATTTGTGAACATATCAAATTGGATTTTTATATTTTTAAAGATGGTTCGAATATATGGGCAGCGTGAATGAAAATGGTTTTGTACCATTTCAAATAAACAATGTTTACGATCATCCTGATTCTTGGAATGCAATTGTCAAACCTTGCAACGAACCCTACGATGTGAGTGTTTATAAAATTATATATGTATATGTGTATATATGTGTATGTGTGTGTGTGTGTGTGTATGAAAAAAAAGTCTGATTTTTGGCCACAAGTTAATAGGAAAATCTGAATGTTTGTTTTTCCATCAAACCAAAATATATTTTATTTATTTATGATTTTTGAATTTAATTTATTAAACAGAACGTGTCGCTTAGCTGTAGTTGCGTTGATTGTCCAACAGCATGTCCAGTAACAAAATTAACTATCAATTCCGAAGAATTTATTCTCTTTGGTATAAACGGTTATGGAATTATAGCTGCGATTGTTGTAGTTTTTATTACGATGATCGTTACTTCGATTTATATTTTTCTATGGAGAATGAAGAAAAAAGGTATAGATATTTATATATATCAAAAGATAGATTTATGATAAATTAGAAAAAAAAGAGATAAATTTGTTTATTTTTTTTTTTCTACAGGCATGAATTTTAATATGTCAATGAAAATTGATTGTCATCAAATCTTTCGAAACATCTTCGAGAAATTTTTTTACAACTGGGGAGCAGGTAAAATCTTGCATATTTTTTTTAGCGAATTCGTTTTTTATTTTTATTTTTATTTTACAAGAAAGAAAAGTTAATATTTAATATTTTTGATCGATTAAATTACGAACAGTATTTGCCGCATATCCACTCATATCTTTATTCGTATCATCTTACGCTGTCCTTGGATTGAGTTATGGGATTAATTATCTCATTGTAACCGTGAATCCGATAGAAATTTGGGCATCACCCAATAGCAGATCGAGAATAGAGAAGGATTACTTTGACACGCGTTTTAGACCATTTTACAGAAGTGAACAAATTTATATTAAGCCTGTAGGTATTGATAAGGTACGTTATCACTTTCCAATCTTTATTCACTTTTCAAACAAATAATATATCCAAAATTATTCCACACAAATGTAATTGAAATATTTGTTTTTTTTAGGTTTTGCATAATACGTCGAGTGGTATTCAAGAATACGGTCCGGTTTATAACAAAGATTTTTTATTAGCTGTTTACGATCTTCAAGAAAAAGTTTTACAGGTTGAACAAGCATTGTATTTTACTTTTCTTTTATATATATATATATATATTTAAATATAGTTTGTATTTTAGCTATGAGAATATTAATTAATTAAATACGATTGATATGTTAATAGCTTGGCCGAGATACCGATGAAAGTATGGAAAATTATTGTTACGCGCCTGTCTATAGTGATTTTCTTGGTCCAATGTCGGTATCCTATTGCACGGTGCAAAGTATATGGGGTTATTTTCAAAATGATATAGCTATTTTTAACGAGACTACCGAAATAAAAGGATACGAAACTAATTATTTGGATCGTCTTTACAAATGCATGCAGTAGGTGTATATTTAGAAAAATTAATTATTTAACAATTAATACATATTAATAATAATAAATATTTATTATTTAGAAATCCATTTAATCCGGATTGCCTTGCACCATACAAAGGTCCAATTTTTCCTGCCCTAACAGTTGGAGGTTTTTTGAAAGAAAATGAATACAATTATGATTCTTCTGATTATATCAAAGCTAATGGTTTAATTCTATCATTTTTAATGAATAATCATTTGGACGAAGAAGAACTCAAACCTGTTATCAAATGGGAAGAAAGGTACTTTTATCTGTTGTTTATTTTATTTAACAAAATTTAATATTATTCGTTTGAGTATTTTTTTTATATTGTTCCTTGAAGACAGGAATATTTATTTAATATTCTATACAATATATAAATAAATCGGTTATACATACGAGCCATTTATTTAGAAAGTATAGTCTAAGTTCATTTATACTTAAATTGAGATATTTAAGGGTTTGTACTTCAATGCAATTCCTATTAAAATAATGACAATTATTAAGTGAACTACTTTCAAAATAAACGGCTCAAATATAATCTTAAAAATTTTGTTTATTACTTTCGTTAGCAGAAGAAATTCCTACTACACGCATTACGATTAATTAAACAATATTTTCTATTTTTTTTTTAATATGCAAAAACAAAGGTTTATCAATTTTATGAAGGATTGGATAAAACACGAAAAACCTGATTTCATGGATGTTGCTTTCGTAACAGAAAAATCTATTCAAGACGAATTGGATAGAACATCTAAAGCAGAAGTTATTACAATGATAATTAGTTATGCTATTATGTTCCTATACATATCATTTGCTTTAGGACAAATGAGAGGCTCCGTTAAAAAATGTTTTGTAAGTAGAAATAAATTCCAAACATAAACATTGTTTCAATAACCAGTGAAATTCATTGGAAACAATAAAAAAAAATAAACAAAATTTTGTGTTTTAGGGTTCAAGTAAAATCGTTGTTAGTATTGGCGGTATTATTATAGTAATTGCATCTGTAGCATCGTCGTTAGGAATTTTTGGATACATCGGCGTATCCACAACTTTGCTAACCATCGAGGTAATTATTAATACATTTGACCTAATTTTGTATTTATTCAAAAATATTGAATTTATTTAAAAGCTTAATAATTATTAATGAATATATTTTTGTTAATATCAATAATTGTATATAGGTAATTCCTTTCCTAGTACTGGCTGTTGGAGTGGATAATATATTCATTTTGGTACAAACATATCAAAGAAATCGCAAAAGACCAGAGGAATCAATACCTGAACATTTAGGTAGAATAACAGCCATGGTTGGACCATCGATGTTATTAACCAGCATGTCCGAATTATTTTGCTTTTTGATTGGTAAATATAAAAAGATTATTAATGAATCATAAAATAGGTGGATATATGTATATAAAAATAAATTAATATTATATTGTATTGTTTAATTAATAATTTTAGGTGCATTTTCCTCGATGCCAGCTGTCAACACATTTGCAATGTACGCATCTGTGTCAATTCTAATTAATTTCATTTTGCAAATAACTGCCTTTATCAGTTTATTATCTTTGGATGCTTGGAGATCAGATGTAACACATAATACTATTACCTAATTTATTATTTTTTAACGTGATTGATATTAGAAATATTTTCATTATCTTTCAGCAAATACGATTAGATGTGCTCTGTTGCATTTCAACGAATAAAAGATCGCACGTAGAATCTAATCAACATGGTCTGGTTCATATTATGTTCAAAGACATTTATACATCATTTCTTATGAAAAAACCAGTTAGAATAATTGTTCTTATTATTTTTATTACTATGTTTACCGTTCACACTACTGTATTTCCTAGTATCGAAGTTGGTTTAGATCAGAAATTATCTATGCCTGAAGATTCATACGTTTTAAAGTATTTCCAGGTAATATATAAGATAAATAATTACCATTTTAAATAATATAATAATAAAAATTAATATTATTTTCATTATTTTGTTTAATCTTTCAAGTATATGGACGATTTATTATCCATGGGACCACCTGTGTACTTTGTAGTAACGGAAGGTTTAAATTATAGCAACACCAAGGTTCAAAATACTATTTGCGGTGGTCAACAGTGTAACATGGATTCTTTATACACTCAAATATATTCTGCGGCTAATCAATCGTCTATGTATAACAATTTTCTCTTTATTATTTTTTATCATTTAATTTCATTTAATTTCAATTTATAAATTTTTTCGTTTAAATCATTACAGATCGTATTTATCGAAAGCTGCTTCTTCGTGGATTGACGATTATTTCGATTGGTCAACCATCAGTAAATGTTGTCAATATTATTCCACCAATAGTTCTTTCTGTCCTCACAAAGAAGGTAAATTATTTTTCTATCATTTAAAATATATTTTCCGAATTTTGTATAATATTAAATTAGACGTTAAATATTAACAATTAGTTTTATTAATAATTAAGAAAGTTGCAAACCCTGTAACATAACGACCAACGATGATAATTCTCGTCCGAATGAGACATACTTTAGAAAATATATTCCATACTTCGTTTCTGATATTCCGGATGAAGATTGTGCCAAAGCTGGTAGACCTTCTTATTTAGACGTAAGAATTATTTTTTATTTAAATAATAACACACGAAATATCTTATTGGTAATCTATAAACATAATGATTATACTTTGTTTTTTTCTAGGCAATTAATTATTATTATGATCATTACGGTTTGATCGATATTGGTGATACTTATTTTATGGGATACCACACACCATTAAAAAAATCTAGCGATTGGTACGAATCGTTAAGAGCTGTACGTGTTATAGCTGAGAATATTACAAATATGATTAACAATGCTAAATTAAGTGAAACAAAAATTACAGTATTCCCGTACAGTATTTTTTACGTGTTCTACGAACAATATTTAACAATCTGGCAAGAGACATATTCATCTATAAGCTTATCATTGGCAGTGATTTTTCTTGTTACTTTATTGCTGACTGGATTATCATTTTTTTCTGCAATAATAGTAGTTCTCACTGTATTGATGATTATAGTCAATTTAGGTGGACTAATGTATTGGTGGGATGTACAATTAAATGCTGTATCTTTAGTTAATTTAGTTATGGTTGGTATAATTTGCTTTTTATATTTTAATAACGTGATTTATTTCTAATCTCTTCAAATATTATAATTATTTTTATAGGCTGCTGGAATTTCGGTGGAATTTTGTAGTCATATAGTACACTCTTATTTAATATCAATACAAGATACAAGAATTGCTCGTACTTCGGAAGCACTTTCGTTAACAGGAAGTTCCGTGAGTTCATTTCATTATAATATTATTCAACAACGAAAAATATAATCTAATTTTTAATTAATTAATATATTATGAAAATATATATATTAGGTTTTTTCTGGAATTACTTTAACCAAATTCGTGGGTATCGCAGTATTGGGATTTGCGAAAAGTCAAATATTTCGCGTATTCTATTTTAGAATGTATTTAGGAATTGTATTATTTGGTGCTACTCACGGGCTTATCTTTCTACCTGTTTTATTAAGCTTCATTGGTAAGAAAAATCTAAAAAAATTGAAAACAATTTAATATTAAACTTTGTACAAGAGAAAATAAAATTATATTTAATTGAAATAATTATTTATAGGACCCGAAAGAAAGGACGCAAAATCTTTCCAAAGATAATATTCAAATTAAATTATTCTAAAAATTAAGTATATGTATGTATATATTATTATTATAGACAATAATTTAAATTATCTTTCTATTATTTATTATACATCTATTATAATAAATATTTAAATATAAGACTCAGCAGATATTAATATATTTTAAATAATTATTTGTAGTAGAAATCTTTATATATAAAAATGAATAAAGTTATGTATTCGTAATAAATAAATGTAACAAATGTAATTAATAAATAGTAATATTTATTAATTTATATTAAAACGCGTTGTTGATTTGAGACATCTCGAGTTACAAGGTATGTTAATTTTTTTACAGATTCATCTTTTGAGTCAGACTTCTTCAATATCAAAGATTTTTTATTACCTATTCCCATAACATCGTATGGTGCTGATTTAAATTGTTTAACGATTCTGATAGCTTCATCTATTTTTTCACGAGTCTACAAAGGTTTTTCTTTATCATGCCGCTTGTTCAAAAACGTCCTGAAAGTTTTATTAAACTCTACTTCAGATACTAATTCGATCAGAGTATCATTTTTTTCTATATCTGAACCTATTTCTCTACTGTAGGTGGTACTTGATAAAATTTGACATATAGAAAACAATAATACAAATGTACGTAACGATGTTTACGCCACATCAGAAGGATGGTGCTGGAGGGGAGTGGTGAGGTAAAAAGAAGTGATAATAAACAAAACATAAAGCTGTGAGAATCCTGATTTGATTATATCGTCATTACACTAAAACAGTTAAGGGATTTGATCGAATCACTTATTTTCTTTAGGGAAATCATACCCCACAGAGTTGTTATTTTAAAATCTTCAATGAATTGATCATCTCTACTCTAGGGATTTGATTAAATCAATATTTTCATCATTTCCCTACAACATACGATACACGTAATTCTTATTTTTTAATTGATTTAATGATTTAATCGCATCTTTTTAAAAACGTGTTAGAATTTGTATATTTAATTTCTTCCCAGAATCATTTACATAAATATACGGGTTTTAGAATGTCATATCTTATAAAAATATAAAAAATATAAAATATAAAAGAGATAAAATATTTGAAATTAATTTTTGATACATATAACAAATGTAAAATAAAAATAATAATTTTTCTTTTGTACGAATGTGCTTATGTTTCTCTATTTTATATTTCTGGTATAAAATCATATCTGTTTATGAGTTCTCGGCAAGTTACACGAAGGTGTACGTATATTTTATAGAAATACATTGGATGATGCTCTTAGGAGAAAAGCATTGAGTCAGTCTCGAGAGGAAAAGCTCTCGTCGAACAGTTTCATTATCGACAACTCGAGAGAATTATATTATCCAGTTCTATAGATATCCATTGGAAAGTTTCGCAGACAATCAAAACTTCCTGAAATGCTCTTGTTTGGGAAAGAAAGAGAGAAAGAGACAGAGAGGAAGAAAGGGAGTCAAATAGACAGACAGACATACAGACAGACAGACAGATAAACAAACTAACAGGCAGACAGACAGATAAACAAACTAACAGGCAGACAGACAAATAAACTAACAACAGGCAGATACTATTTAAAATTATGATACATTATTTCTTTCGTGTAAATGCATACATTATATTTTATTAAATAATTTAATACTCGTTGACGTTTATTTATTTTTTATTTTTTTTTTAATTATAAAAAGAATTTAGATTAAATTACTATCATCGACTTATTGTTATCTACGAGACAAATAGATAATTTATTATTAACAATGTTTCTTTACCTTTGCGATATTACGATATGAAAGTTTTTATACGTGGGTAAGATTACGTTAAAAGAAAAAAACAAAATAAAACAAAATTGAAAATAAACTGGTATAGAAAAAATATTTCTGTTTCTGTGTTTTTTTTTTATTATAATTGGGGAAAGGGTGGGTATAAACCATTAATAGAATTGAAATTATTACACCGTTAACGAATATTAATTATAATTTTGTTTATCCAAGAAGTATACATTATTATTAATTATTTCAATTAATGCAACAACGAGGAAAAAAAAAATACAAAACTGTTAACACGAATTTCCAATACACGAAGTTACAAACTTTCCACTAGGATCGTTTTTCGAGTCAATCGATTAGAGTTTAACACGCTCGTTAAATGCCTAATTAATTGGATTATTTTATTTTAGAATGTGAGTTATGTTAGAATTGAATATTACCGACTAAACTCGTTTCTACTTAATCAACATTATTTCCTATCGACTGTTTGTTCTCTTTTTTTTTATTCGATATTCCTTCTCGACGTTACCAATTGTGTAAGTGATATTATTATTACCATAATCGTATTATATCGGTAATCTTGTTAAAACAGAGAATAAAAAAAACAAAAAACTCAAATAAAAATTTATAAAAATATCGAAATTTTAGATTAAAATCGAACGTAAATCAATCGTGGAGGAAAAAAAGGTGGTAAATCTTTGACAAAATGTCATTGATAAAGGTTCTTCTCTCTCTCTATTTCTCTCTCGTACATTTTTAATTTCACAAAAAAAAGAAGTAAAAGAACAGAACGCGATATTTGCGCGTGATTAGCACCAATACGAAAAGTAACAACAATCCCTCCCCCCCATGGATAATGGGTCTCGATCGGATAAAACTCTCCTCCCATGTCACGGACTCGTCGAAACTGCTCTGGTGCTTTGGAATAAACTGCCAGTTTATTTACCGAATGTGCAAGCGTAATCCAGCGTGTAATTACGCCAACTAAGTGGATAACGAACCCAAGAACCGTAACACTTAGTTATTGTAGTTGAACACGCGATATCACAAAATGGCCATAGCTTCTGCAACATTACTCTTTCCCCCTCTACCCCTCTCCACTATCTGTCTGTCTGTCTGTCTGTCTATCTGTCTCTCTCTCTCTTTCTATTTTCACGATATTCTTGATAGTAAAATCATTTGATTTATTTTGACGAATAATTTAGATATTTTTCTGCCAATTTATGATTCTGCTTATTATACTTCTCCTATGTATTTTTCTATCTTTGTATTATGTTTTTATTAGTTCCTATTCTGTCAAATTAATTATTATCATTTATTTGAATGCTTGTAATTATAACAAGTCATATTATCAATATTATGTGCATCGTTTCTATCCAGTTTTATTAAATTAATTTAACTATATTATCTATTATTGTTTAAATTGTTAATATTATTTTGTTTATAGGATATATCAAAAATTTGGAAATAAAAATATATTATAATAATATATATTTTAGTTCTATGAATGCATATATGTGGATCCAACGAAAGTTATTTCTGTGAATTATGGACTCGAGTATATACAGTGTACGGTTAAAAAATTGTATCAACATAGTGAGTTTGAAAAGTATTATAACGCATGCTAGGTAACTGTTACTTTTTTATATAAAAATACCAATAATTTCTCAAAAAGTTAATTCACATGATATATTACTGTTTCTTTTTATTTGTATATTTTGATAAAAAAAATGTTTTATATAAAATAAGAGAAAAATTAGATTACTATGTATATATAAATAAATAAAATATTAAATTTTATGGTATGTATATACACGGTCCATTAAGGCTAACTTACTTGGAAATTCTAAAGTTGGTTAAACTAGTTTTCTCTATCAGTATACTAATGGAGCTTTTAATTTATGCTTTGTCCCCACAGTATAGATTGATTTAGAAGAAACTAGGGTAATATATCAAATACCAGATAGAAACAACTAAAAAAGAATATCAAATTATAACCAATATTTTAATATCTATTATTTTCATTATCCTAGTATGAAAAATATCATTATACTAGAGCTGTTTAAAAGAAATACTACGATAATAAAATATTATATAATTTGTTAAATATAAATATATTAAAAATACAATAAATAATAATAATAATAATAATAAATCGTTCTATAAAAATATACAAAAATAAATCTCCGTTTAATGTAACTACACGAAAGATTAAGTCGTTCGTTCCTTTTTACCACGGGTGTATTTAAAATTTTTGTTTAAAAAAGAAAAAAGATGTTCGTTAGTAAGAGAAAAAAAAAGAAGGAAAAACTGTGTCTTCGATAACGAGAAGGAAATAATCATTTGAAGAAATTCTTTCATCGTTGACAAGTCCGGTAACGTAGCGAATATTAACACACCAACATTTTTTTTACTTCTTTTACTTTTCTCCTTCGCGATGATGAATTAAAAAATAAAAAGGAAAGGAATGGAAGAAAGAAAGAAAGAAAGTAAGAAAGAAAGAAAGAAGGAAAGAAGGAAAGAAAGAAAAAAGTCTTCTGTTCTTACTGCTGGCGTATACATTCATTTCCTTCCCGTTTGTCGTAAAGCAGCTGCAGGTATCGACTCCCAACGACGCAAGCACAAGCTCTTAAAGAAGAGAACCTTACAGGAAATACACAACCCTAAGGCAGCCTTTCAAAGTTATTAAAACAATCCATTTACGTGCGCTCCGCGGTATTTTTCATTCCTCCTCCTTTGATGCCAACACGGGAATGGACTTTCTTCTACGTGCTTCATTCTTCTCTTACTCGACATCTTTCTATCTTTCCTTCTCTTTCTCTCTTTCTCTTACACTTTCTTTCAGTACTCTCGTTGAAGTCGTTCTTTACCTCGAACTCGTTCCTTCGACCAACTATGAACGTGAGATATGCGTTAATAATGAACGTTTTCTTAACACCGAATAACCTATGCGTTTACATATCTTCGCGTTATCTTTTAACCAACAACTCGACAAACTATCTTTTTTTTCTTATCGAACATTTTTCTTTTTCCCCTTTCTTTCACAAGAAGAATTAAAAAGAGACACGTGTATTAATCTCCAAAATTAAAAAAGCGGACGATTGGTGAATTTAAAAAAAAAACAGCTGAATTTTTTTGGTTTCTTTTTTTCAAATTATCTTCGTTGATAATAATTCAATCGAGTCGTCTGATAGCTCAATCTATTCGTACTTCTATTCTCTACATATCATCTATTTAGTGTATTAAGATTGATCCAGTAGTTTTCGGTTTATAACAAATTAACGTACAACATTTTGGAATCAACAAACATAACAGAATTAATCTACGAAAAATTTTGCAGTCGGTTTCCTGATAAGAATAACGTCATGATAAAATACTAAAATGCTTGGCCTAATTTTGTTTTGTTTCATATTAATGTGTAAAAGAAGTTTCATGATATATCATAGCACGTTTGTTAAAGAATATTTTCTAAAGAATCTCTCATATTTTTTTTTAGAAAATGCGAACGAGTGTGAATATATCGGTTATTATTTTGGAAAACGATATACATTAACGAACGACGTTCTGATTCGTTAGCGTTCCTCTTTCTAGCAACCCCTCCCCCCCCCTATACCCCCCAACACCCAACACCACCACCTACCCTTTCCATCGACCTTCCTTTCCGCGTTCGCAATAGCTTGCGCTAATTAAACATCGGATAAAGTAACTAGTGCATGCCAAGAGAAGAGAAGAGAAGAGAGAGAGAGAGAGAGAGAGAGAGAGAGAGAGAGAGAGAGAGAGAACCAGTGTTGGTCTCTCCACGTTGACACACAATAGTAGTCGTTGATGTAGTTGTATGACACAAAACATGCACGACGAGAGCAGCAACAGCAGCAGCAACGTCGGGGGTTGCTTAGTCTCTACTCCTATGTTTCCAAAGTTGTTGATGTTTGAAAGGAATCGTTGAGTCATCGAACGTCATTCCCTTTATATTACGCGTCCCTTAGGAATATATGTATGTATATACTTCGAATCTGATAATTTAATAAGATGTCAGAGGACAAAAGACTTTTCTAACTCGACACCCAACTCTAATAAACTTCATTTATAGTATAGAGTATTATATATTTTACGGATATATTTAATTATTAATTTTGATTATTTTTAATCGTCTTTATATTTAATTATAAATATTATTAATAATTTTTTTATTTTTAATAATGTTTAGTATATTATATTTAAATAAATTTGTAATTATTTATATATGATTTATTTGTTGTATTGAAAATATATGAACGGTATCTTAAATTCAAAGAAATACTAATTAAGTATGGTATTTTTTTAATACAGATATTTGTAGTATACTTTATGTAATTAAATACCATAACGAAAGTGATTTTTGCAAAATGTCGTATGCAGGAATGTAAAAGAGAAAACATTCTTTTTTTAATTGCATTATTCGAATACGTTATTGCAATAACAAGAGACAAACAATTAGACGTTTTAATATTGATATACGATATTAAAATTAATCGAACATTTGAATTAAAGATAAGTATACATAGTTAGTTCTCTTGTTGTTATTTTAATACTAAAATCATTTTTATTAAAAAAAGTTTTAATCGTGGTATTATTTTACTAAAACATAAGTTAAAGTGTATTACGTATTTAAACTTTTTTCTCCTAGTTTCTCATAATTTTAATATGAAAATTTATTTCAACTAAATGAACTGGTAATTACAAGAAGATTTTACTGACAAAACTTTTACGATCATTGTCTCTTAATAATTATTTAATTAAAATATTAATTTATTGTTTAAAATATGAAATAGATTCGTATATTCATTGTTAAAATTTTGAATATCACGTTTTAATTAATATATACAGTTTTAATTAAAAAATAATAATAATAATAATAATAACAAAAGAAATATTTAATACTATATCTGAAAATTGCTAAATCGATCGTATTAAAATGTTGAATAGGAATATAAAACTGAAAAGTAATTACGTTATTACGTTTGAGCTTAGTCAGCTAGTTTTTCAGCTACCCTACATCACACGAGAGATAAAATTAATAATAATAAAAAAAAAAAAACAACACGACTTGCAGCATCGTCCTGCTTATAATACATTTATTTTATTTTCGAATAACACATGCTGTATTTTTAAAGAGATAAAGTTCGTTAACTTTCGATGGATTTCATTTTTCAACGTACACGTCATTTACTTTTTCTACGTGAATTTAAATTTTCACGTTTAAAAATTATTTATAATATGAGAAAGTAATACCACAATTACTACCTTTCCAACTAAAATGAAATTATACCACAAACTAATATATATAACAGGTATTATCATATTACTTATTAAAATATAATAGATAAAAATAAAACAATACAATTAAATAATCTCAAATAATCTCTTGAATAGAAAAAAAAGAAAAAAAAGGAAAAATAATATTTTTTAAATCTCTTCAAACGATTTCATCACTTCAATTAATCCTTTGTTAAAAATCCCTAATATCAAATGAATATTATCTCGAGTTAAAGCTTATCCTACGATAATATAACAACCACTCTCAGTAAAGTAGAATACAAGTAGGACTTATAAGGTTGGTATAGGTATGGATGAAACATTCAATGCACGTCATCGTTTGTACACCTGCAACTTTACGACAAATGCACCCTTTTTTTTTCGTGTTCGAACGCAGGTGGATGTAATCATAGGTGGTCGTTAGACCTCATCGAAAACAAACAATGAGAAAAATAGAAAGAGTAGCATGGAAGGGTGGGTTGTGATGGGACAGGGAGGGGAGTGGGTTAGGGGTTGTTAGTGAAGGAGGTTTGAGTAAGGAAGGCCGAAGAGAGAGAGAGAAGATATAGGCATATACCTGTTTACTTTCTCTCTTTTTCTCTCCAATATAATCGTATTTGTACACATTCGGATAGGATCGTGACCTAGGAGTGTCATTGAACCATACCATCGCCACGTCACGACGAAAAATAACGAGAACAAATTGGACCGTTATTAATTGTAGACCAAGCGGCGCGCACGTTTTAATTACTACTCTTTTAATTAAGGCCATAATTATGACCCGTCCTTCTACGGTTATATGTATGTGAAGGAAAGTAGTGTCCTCTGTATTTCTCTAGATTCTCGAAAATACCGATACTTTGATGTATATTACCTTTATTATTAAATCTATTATTTTTCATTAATTAAACATTTAATTCCTATAAGTAAAATTATTACAGAATAATCTAACTCAAGATTAACAACCTTCAATAAAATCTCAAATTTACGATTTAACTCAGCAATACATGTAAACATACTTAAACGTATCTGTATTCTCTCTTTAATATTTTTTAAATATACACTCTGTGTCTTATTTCATTTATTTATTTATCTATCAATCTTCTCTATGATCATCCTTTTTCTCTTTTCTTTTTCTAAACAACGATTTTTATCGTTAGATTGGTAGTTATGATGTTGACCACGTAATCGTTTGTCCGATATGGTTTACGTGATGTTCCTTAGAAAATAATATTAAATTCGTAGAAGGAAAGAAGGAAGAGGATGTTTGAAATAAAATGGGTCATGCTTTACCCATAGAGAGAAAAGAATAAAAATATAATACAAAATAATAATAATAATAATAATAGAAACTTATAATAGAAAATAACATCTTTCGTTGGTGTTCAAGAAGAAAATGTTATTAAAATATTACGATCTTTAACATATGTTTCGAACAAGCTATTCTCCACTTGACGTTCCTATTGTGTTTGGTTTCATAATCGGATATGGAATGAGCAAACAATCAAACAGGGCCCTTTCACCATTACCTGGCTCGATAACAAGCTTATACTGCCCAAGGCTATATGCTTGAATCAAATGCTACATGCACATAAGCATTGCCCTAATTGAAACAAATTTGTCAACTGTATCCCTAAAATGCATTTCTTTCATTCAAAGTTAAACTACGATCGATATTCTTGTTTTTTTTTTTGTTGTAAAAAAAATCTTATCTTATTTCCAATTAATTTGCATTGATTAACGCGAGAGTTTTCTTTTTTCCTTTTCATTTCAATGTTGATAAATTTAAAACAAATAAAAGTTAACGAATAAAAATATAAAAGGAAAAAAAGTTACGAAAGAAGAGATTGGTTGGGGAAAGAAGAAAAAGAAGAAGAAGAAGATGTTAGCGATGTGATAGAATCTTTATTTTCCTCTCGGTTAAGTTATAATTAATTATATTTAGAGAAAAAAGGAGAGAAAGAGAGGTGAAAGGAGGGTCAGGGGTTAAGGTGGTAGTTCGAATGAGTAGAAAAGAGAAGACACGTTGTGTCGCATCCGAGCGTTTGTGTTCCACGCTTTTTTAATTACGCACCCTAAGGGGTCGGGAAGTAGGAGGAAAGAGTGGAGAGATGGGCAGGGGGAAGACAGAGAAGAGGATCGGATAAAAGAAAAGAAAAATGTTTCGAGGAATGTGAAGGAACTTAAAACGCTTGAAAATAAAAATAAAGAAAAATAAAAATAAAATAAATTAAAATAAAACGGAAAAGGAGGAAAAGAAGATATAAAAAGGGAAGAAAGAAAAAAAAAAATTAGATTAAACGAGTTTTCTCTCGCGTATCTTCTGCTACTAATTACCGCTACGAAGTTTATTTTTTACTCGTCAAAGATATATTTTTCTTTTTTTGTCGTGAGAAAAACAAACAAAAAAAAAAAGAAGAAGAAGAAGAAGAAGAAGAAGAAGCAATATCGGTCTTAAGTTTGATTCGTTTCTTTCGTTTCAGCTTTCCACCTCTTAGCTCTATCCCCAAACACAAGCTTCTTTCTCTTCATACCATCTAAGAAACCTGATTGAATTATTTCTACGATAATCGTCTTTCTTGAAAAAAGTTACATTTCTGTATCGAACTATCTATTTTTATACGTCTTGCCAACCATCTTACTCTAACACAATCCCTTCTTTCCACCACCCAACGAACCACCTACTTTTTATCTTTTATTTCTTTCTTTCTATCTCTTGGATGGTATAATTAAATTATATTTTCTACGATAATCATCCTTTATCAAAGAAATTCACGTTTCTGTATCGAGTTTTGTGGTTTTATACGTGTTAGTCTTTCCAACATTTAGATTGTAACATTTTGATTAAACATTCCACCTTCCCACCTTCATTCTCTCGCAATATCTTTATTCTACTTTTCTATTATTCCGATTTAATTTTATTTTCAACGATAATTGTCTTCATTCAACCAAAAAATAATCTATCACTCTATACCTTTCTCATCTATTTTTTCCTTTCAAATGTTTTTTATTCTGTTTAATATTACGAATGAATTACAATGACTTAATTATCTTTTATCTTTTTTATTTTTCTCCCAGCAACGAGGGGTTACGATTAAATTATATTTTATAAGATAATAGAGAGGTATTTCTCGACAAAAAAAAAATGTATGTTTCTATATCAAGCTTCGTGTTTTTATACGTGTCAACCCTCACCGTACTTTCCTCTCACCTCTCTCTTTACTTTCACACTTTCTTACCCTTCGATTAAATCCCCACCACCTTCCCTTTTCCCCTTCCCCTTCCCCTTCTCCTTTCCCTTCTTCTTCTTCTCCTTTCCCTTCTTCTTCTTCTTCTTCTTCTCTCCCGTTATTATTTTTTTTTTATACCTCGAGTACTGGCGATTAAATTATATTTTCTACGATAATCATCTTTCCAGAAAGTTACGTTTCTATATTCGAGCTTCGTGTTTTTTTTATCCGTCTTCAACTTTCCCTTCCCCCCTCCCCTCTCTTGCCACCCTCATCCTCTTATCATTCTCTTTTTATCATCTCACTCCTTTAACGCTGCGATTAAATTATATCTTCTACGATAATTCTTTTCTTCTTTTTTCCTCGAGAAAGTTACCGTTTCTGTATCATCCTTCGTGTTTTGTCTTATTTTTTATTTATTTTATTTTTTTTTATATCCGTCACCAACTAATTGAAACACTCGTAAGATTATTTATTTATACTCTGGTGAATATTTATATCTTTAGGGTAACTCGATATTCTCGTGTGTTTTGTTGTTGTTGTTGTTGTTGTTGTTTGCAATTTCATCGCGAAATATCGGAAAAATTTCGATCGATGCTCATCGAAAAAGATTGTTGGGTACTAATTGAATAATTTTTTTCATGATTTCTCTCGAGAATTTTAATGCCAACGCGGCGTTTCTATGTTTGTTATGTGTGTGTGTGTTTGTGTGTATGTGTATATGTCTAGGTAAACAAAAAAGTTTCTCGTGAATCGTGGCAACTCAAATTAACAATGAAATATTCAACGACTTAAAAGAACCGGTTTTTATAATACAGAAAACTACAAGGAAATCATTTGTTCCTAAGATACATTAATCGAACAATGTATGTGTGATTTATTTTCGATACAATCGATCGATCAACATTTAACGTTTTTAAAATTAATTCGGAGAGAAGAAGCAAGCTAAATAATTCACGATTGTAAGATATTTTTATTAAAAAAGAAAGTTAAATACGTTGAAAACATGCATACACGTACACGTGTACATAAAAAAAATGTTCATTTATTAATCAATGCTCGCGTTATAGTTTAAGATCGATAACGAACCTCGAAAATGAATGGATTGTATATTTTTATTTAAAAAAATTTATAAATTGTACATTCAAAATTGTGTTCGAACTGAAGTCAAGGAAAGCAGTAATTGCTGGTCATGCAAATGGAATTAATCATAATTATGCACTCTACTTGATTATTTTATAAAAATCCAAAATCGTAGTATATTTGTTGTTTTTTTTTTTAATACTTATAATATCGCGAAATAATTGCAAAAAGATCAAATAACGACTAACGTGTATACGCATGCATTTCGTTGTAATTTATAAACATAAATCAAAACGGTTAGAGGTAATTAAAGAACATTCTTCACGTGTGTGTAACTTTAACCAAACAATAAACTCATATTGGATTGTGCCGTTGCATACAATGGTGCATTCCCTAGATGATACCTTTATCGACGTAACAGAAATTACTTCGTAGTTCAAATTTATTGTTACCAACGAAGTTTCATTCGTAATTACTAAATTCGGAAGTATATCTGTTCGACGAGATCGAATATAAGCTTCGTTCTATGGTTATTTCATATTTCTACTGGTATTGTATTTTTAAGAATACATTTTTTTTTTTTTAATAATCTTCCTAGTTTTTTCTTTTTTCTTTTATTTTGTATAATCAAGACGAAGGCAGGGAGGAGTATAAATCGATTTTGCTTGCGATCGGAGGAGGGCTACGCGTTGCTAAATTAGCACTTTTATCGAATAACAAACTGACGTCACACAGTGTTCCTCCTCTTTGATATTTCCTTCCCTGTTTTTTTTTTCTTCTCTTTTTTTTATATTTTTTCATTTCTCTCTTCCCTTCTAGTTTCCTCAACGATCCTCTGCGATCTTTCTATTTTAACGTAACGCAAAGCAAATGAAAGAGAAAGATAGAAGAAAAAGAAAATGAAGGGAGAGATAGAAAGAGAAAGAAAGAGAAAGAAAGAGAGATAGTAGCCGATAGTACCTTTTCCTTCCCATTCCTCCAACATTTTCATTCTTTTTTGCACAAACCCGTCTAAATGCTAATTGGTTTCACATTTCTATCTGTGCAACGTACTACGACTAACCTGCAACGTCCTCTCAGCTTTTTACTCCTATCTTTTTCTTCTTCTTCTCTTCTTATTCTATCTTTCTTTACTCCTTTCCATACCTATCTATCTCTTTCTATACCTATTCGTTTTTCCCTTAATCGAATAAATTTTATTTATAAACGAATAAATACATCACGTTCCGATTAAATAAAATTTCAAATTGTAATATTTTTCAAAATAGAAATATTATTATTTTACATAGAGGGTATCCTAAGAGAGAAATTCCCTTCCCTCTCCCCATAGAAAAGAAAACAAACTTGAATATTAACTATTGTTCGTAAAGTAATTGAATTGTGTGTATGTGTGAAACTATTTTTATTATTTATTTCAATTTTACGATACGTTAGATTTCAAAAGTTTCTAAGTATTGCTAAATCCGATTAATATTACCAGAGTTACGGCTATTGTTAAAGTTATCAAACATGGTAAAATACGAGGAAACCTTTTTTGCTCTCTACTTAATATATAAACAAAAATATTTCCAAATATATAGATTACTTTTTGTGTACCATAAAAGTGCAGTGAAAGCATCACGTCGATCTCTACCATAACCATTTTACAAGATGAGCCAAAATTTATAAAACTATTTTGCAATATAATGAAACACACTTCAAAAAGAACCAATTACTGTTAAGAATAAAATGAAGTTCACATGAAGAGAATGTATCTACAAAATTAATTAATAATAATTACCATGAAGTATATTAATATCATTTATAAAAGAATAAATGTAAAGCTTTTAATACATCAACAAGTTATTTCATTTTCAAATAATCTAATCACTTTTAGTCCATCCTGTATAAATTAAATTTATATTTTTATAGTCATAAAGAAAAAGAATTATAAATATATATATATGGAATTTTTTTTCTTTCTCTCTCTGTCTCTGTTCCTTTTAATATCCTGTTGATCTGATTCAATCGAATGAAATATATATTTCCTTTTCAGCCAAGGTAATTCTAAATGCAAAAGTTCGCGTACACCGAGAGGAAATCTCGCTGTTGTGTTGTATATTTATTAATTAAAAGATATAGATAACGAAAACTCATGAGTTTGAGAATTTAGATAAATACGTGCACACATACGTTTTTTGTTATATCTGAAAGGAATTATAGACGAATATTGCATTGATGATTAATTTAAATAGGTAAAACAGTTGGAACGCATATGATAGGCGTATACGTGTAATAAGCTATTAATTATTCACTTTACGTATATTGTACTTGATATAATTAATAACATCGAAATAATCACTATCGGCTTCGATAATTACTAGGCTGAACGAACGAGTTAATACATTTTATTTTATATTATGCCAATGAACGAAACGACCTATCATTCAAATTATACCAAACCAGTTTAACCAAATTTAAATTTACATACGAGTTTATGCGCATACATGTATTAAGGTAATCCTTATTTTTAATAGTTAACAAATTTTACAACGTTAAGATTACCTATTAGATTTTTTTTTATCAACAATTATTCATATAATATGTTTTACACACTGCGATCAAATGTTAAAAATGGTTAAAAATTATGGTCAGCTTACGTTTAGATGTACTCTTGTTCTTGTATCCAATGCAGCAATATTATACATATACATAAGTGCAGGTATCCATATATGTATATATCTCTCTTCAGCATTACACACACACACTCGCAAACGTATGCATATAACTTTAATTATTATCGTTGTTACACCTTCCGACGCTCGAAGAAGACTATCGATTATTTCGAAAAGTAGTTACGAATACACTCGAAAGGTACCGAACATACACGAAGGTCAATAACAAATCTAACGATGAAATTTATAATAGAATAGAAATGACAACGGTCGGTTGCCGACCCCGGCCGAGGAATGACGGAGAGTACCGAACATAAACAAAGCATTGAACGTTCAACTAAGCCGGTAGTTAAGGAATGTTTTTCTGTGTATTTCATATATAACGAATTTCCTAGAAGTCACCGAGAGAAGTAAACAGTACCGACGTTAAGCTCATTTGATTCTAACGTATACCTTCGCCTATCTTTCTCTTAATACATTCAATACGTATGGGATTATTACTATGGTTTTGTACAGCTGATCTACTTTTGTATCGTTTACTTACATTTCTTAACATTGACCTAGTTTTGAACAGCTGATTTTTATTTCTAATGATAGATTTTTATTTAAAAACATTAAAAAATTAGAGAAACAGATTATTAATTATTAATTAAGTATTAATATTTTCAAAAAATGAAATATACATATTGTACATACTTGGGCCTTATATCCAATGCTGCATATCCATATCCACAATTGCATTGCATCCATATATGCACTTCACTGGTATAGAAAGAATAAACGCACACACGACGCGAAATAAATCACATACTTAATTAATATCGTCGTTACACCTTTCGACGCTCGAAGAAGACTATCGATTATTCGAAAAGTAATTACGAATACACTCGAAAGGTACCGAACATACACGAAGGTCAATAACAAATCTAACGACGAAATTTATAATAGAATAGAAATGACAATGGTCGGTTGCCGACCCCGGCCGAGGAGTGACGGAGAATAACGAACATAAACAAAGCATTGAACGTTCAACTAAGCCGGTAGTTAAGGAATGTTTTTCTGTGTATTTTACATATAACGAATTTCCTAGAAGTCACCGAGAGAAGTAAACAGTACCGACGTTGAGCTCATTTGATTCTAACGTATACCTTCGCCTATCTTTCTCTTAATAAATTCAATACGAATGGGATTATTACTATGGTTTTGTACAGCTGATCTACTTTTCTATCGTTGACCTATTTTTTTTACCATATCCATAATTGCATTGTATCCATATATGCACTATACACACTCGCGCACATATGCATATTACTTGTATAGGAAGAATACACGCACACACACACACACACGCGACGTGAAATAAATGATATACTTTAAAGCATACTCGAGACGAAAACAAAACGAAAACATCCGAAGAAACGTTAGAGACTTTCAAGGATAAACACAAAGAGATCATCATTATCCTTCTATCCTTGGACAAGTTCAGATCTGTGTTAACGTAACGTATTAAATTATTAAATAATTTTATATTTCTAACATTATCGTAATAAATTTAATATTATAGGAAGTTTTTTATTACTAAGGAGAGTATAACAATTAGTTTATTTTTTATGTCACTCTTTCTTGAGATTGCTGTTACTTTTATTGTCTTATATAAATAATTTAAAGATTTTTATTAACAATTTTTTATGTAATTTTATAGAAGTAATAATATCTAGATAATTGATATTGCTTGATTTTGTACATTAACATATAAAGGAAACACTATCAAATAAATAATCGCATAGTTTGGTACATTTCACAATTATTTGATAACTTTTACATTTAATTATGTCTATTCTCATAGATTATTACATTTTATTTATATATTTAACATTGAATCTTTATGATAAAATGTTTCTTAATGTTTGACTTGCTTTCAGAAATGATTCACAGGAAATATTGTTTTATAATCTTTAGTATGTTTTAACTTTTCAGAATTCTATTTTTAAAAATTTTTTATTCATCGTCATCCTAAGGGTAGCGCATACCTATCCTTCATTTATCAAAAGTGAATAAATATAAGTTAATTTTTATATTAAACATTCTCTCACACAATAATTGTATTAATTTTTTTTTATAACAATGATATTCATAATTTTGTTTTTTATTTATGTTTCAGATCATCGTTTAAATAGTGCAGAATGAAAAATAGTTCTTGTGTGTTTTATTAATTAAATTTACTTTAAAAATAGTATTCTTATTGAATTGACTGCGTGCAAAGCAGTCTTTTAAGCAGTTGTAGAGTCAGTAATAAAGCAGTTGTAGAGCGAGTAATAAATTAAAATCAAATGTGAATTAGAGTCAGTGTTGTTCACTGAATAAAAATATTTCAGTCGCGATAAGAAACTCTTCTATAATTTCTTATTTTCGTAAACGCGTTATTAGAGTCACGGAAGTGCATCATCGGATGGAACGAGTCTTTCCATGGGTCTTCTTCGATACTTACTGCAAAGGAGGAATGTTTTGGAGTCATCAGAGAACTTCTAATTCGTGAGTCAAAAACTTTAAAGTTCTTCTTGTGCTCAATCATGTTGAAGATGAAAGGTCCTAATCGACACGAGCTAGTGGTTGTAATTATTCCAATAAATTATTAACGAGCACATGAGTCATTCCTTTTAAGGAGTAATTCATGACGTAATGATATATTTTATTGTATATTTTATTATTTCAGAATAGGTCTTCATCTCTTACTTTCTAGTTGACATTTATCTAGTGACGATGAAACTTTCTCACTGCTGTAGGTGTAGAAAATTTTCGTATAGGAATTACGTGTATTGAATGGTCGAGCACGATTTCTCAAAGCTCTGTATTATTACGAACACGCTATAAATTGGCAAGGAGCCAAATAAAATCCTGGCGAACCGAATAAATCAGTCGATTTTTCCTCATCCTCTTTAAAATCTTTGCTTTAGGTTAATTTGTAAATCAAGCGTAGCATTGAAGGAACTCTCTTTTACTAAACATCTTTAGTCATTTTACACGCATTCACGAATTTTTCCATTCCTTTTTCTTTTACGAGATAAGAGTTTTATTACATTCATAACGAAGATAAAAAAAATGTTGAAAGAAAGAAGATAATTGTTAGAAGTAAGTTAGATCAATGAATAAATTAATCGAATAATCCAAAGGTTTGAACTACTCAAAGGTAGCCACTTACAAGCACTCTCACTACGATTTGCTGCTTTGCATCGCGTTATATATGCAAATTCTAAGGGGAATTTGGTCTAATAGTCTCTCTCTCTCTCTGTTATTCACTCTCTCTACAGATATACACTCACATATATAAATGAATAGATTCACAGACTAACACACTTTCATTATACCTTCTCCTGGGAATAGGTAACGGGCTAATGCCACGACAGTTAGATGGCGCCAAGCCGACCCCAATTCACTCCAAGCCCAGCAAATTCATTAAGCAATTGTGATTTCATCCGGTTGTACTTTTACGAGCTGGAGGCCATTTTTACGTCTCATCGTAAAAACAGATCCTAAATATACCTTCTTCTTCCATAGTATTTTACCTACTCGTTTTCGAGATATTAACACGTTCAACCATTCCTTTAACTGATATTTATTTAATTTATTTTTCATTTAATGTTTAAAAGAGGGATAGAGAAAGAAATATCCTGAAATGTATTTTATTTCGCTATAAAACTTATCCCTTAAGCTATTTTTGCTGATTTAAAGATAAAATACGAAAGTAATTTCTTTGAAACAAAATTTAATAATAACTTTAAATAAATTATTTTTAGTTACAGGCTTAAAAAGCAAAGTTTATAGAATATTCCACACACACACATATATGTATAGAAAATAATTATGAAATATATATATTTATTATATACGTGGTACACGTATAAAAAGAAAAAATAAAGAAGAGAGATTAGAGTACTATTGTTGGATTGCCTAAATAAATTTTCATATTTAGCTTGGCGCTTCTTTTAGCCGTTTCCTCATTAAAATCGTCCATGAGCAGAAGGTGAGAAAGGAAAAAGGTGAAAATAAACATTTCAAAAGGTAGAAACGCGACACGACTCTGGCTTTTCGTTTCTTTCGTTTTCTTTTCTTTCTCTTTCTCTCTCTCGTTCTTTCTTTTTGTTCATATGTTTTTGTTTATTTTCTTTTTATATTTTTTTTTGTTTTTTAGTCGCAATGTACAACAATGTATCATTCATACACCCAGAGTCTTTCCTTCCCTTGAGACAAAATCGTAATGTAGGAGTTACCTGTATTCGCGTACGCGTTAACTATATTCAAATTTCAAATAATCGTATTTATTCTTACGTAAACGTATATAATATATTCTTAACTATAACGTTAGATTAATTATTTACAAGCTTATCAAAAAATAATTACTTGAGTGAAAAGTATACTTTTAAAGTAATTCAAATTTTTATCATCCACCGTATACAAACTTGGTGAAAAATAATTCAAAATAATGGAAAGGATTAGATATTGCAACAGGTTAACATTGATCTTTAAAATTCTATTAGTACGTGTTAGATGGATTGCAAACTAGAGATTTATGATTGAAAATAGTCAAAGAGAAAGAAAGAATGAAAGAAAAAAGATAGCAATTGTAAGAAAGTAGACATTAAATACTACAAGGTTGCTGTTCCCGTTTTTCGAGTCACGAAAACTAACAATCAGTATAATGTGTTCTAACGGATAACATGATAAAAGATTATATACACTTGGTATTTATAATATGTGCAAATGGGAATCGAAGTATAGTTGAAATTACGTTTTAACGATAATGGAAAACCAGAAACGTGTCATTTATAAAATATATGAGCTTAACATTCCTTCTATCTATCTCTCTCTCTCTCTCTTTCTCTTTTTCTCTTTCTGTTTCTCTTTATCTATTATTTTCTATCGTAAAACTACATTCGTGGGTAGCCAAAGCGTAATGGAATGTTTAAACATTTAACAGTCTAATGAATGCCACGCGGTCTTCGTTACGAATATCTCTGTTTAATTGTGTCGTTAATCCTTTCCTTTTATAAAATATTTCCCATTCACAAAATATCGAATATATATATGTGCATATTTATGTTTCTGTGTGTGTATGTGTTTATATATACATAGATATATACGTATGAATCGAAACTGGCCGACTATTATGTTGGACGTATAAAAGCTTGCACTGCAGTGCAAGCAGTAATCGCAGTAACGGAAAGCTCAACTAAATTCACGATATAAAAGCAACAGAGAAAGAAAGAGAGAGAGAGAGAGAGAAAATAACTGAGGAACGCTTTCTGCCTTTCTCCCTTCAAAAAGAAAAAAGAACAGAAATAAAGAAGAAAACTTTAATCCGCAGATGCATTTGCTCATAATTTATAAGAACGTTCAAGGATTTTCATCCCGAAATCCTACGTCACGCGATCCTTTCTAATTTCTCTTCACGTTCTTTTTATTCACCCTTGTGTGTATGTGTGTGTAAGTGTTTTTTTTTATTCGATTTATCTTAGGTACTTTATTCTTGACTTATCCCTCTCTTGGTGTTTATCACATTATTTTTGAGTTTCGTATAGTTAAATGATAAAGAAATAAATCACGTTGCTGTTAGTATTCTAATCGACGTTCCCCATCTGTCTGTTTAAAAAAAAAAAAATTGTTGCATACTATGGTTCATACGTTATTCAACGTACAATCTCGCGATAAATGTAATGGATCGAGAGATACTATATTTATTGTTTTATCTATAGCTTAGAGACGAATTAGAGCAACACGTATGAACTTAAACGAGAGAACTTGTTGGTTAGTTGGTTATTAAAAATATCACGAATCTTTTTATTCCTATATTTTCTTTCTTTCTTTTTCTTTATCCGTTGCATGTTATTTTTTATTGAAAAAATTGTTAACCAAAGATAACCGAAACAAATGTTTACAACGAATAGAAAACTGTAGGAATAAAAATAGAAATATAATCGAGCTCATAATGTATTTCTTGATCGTTCGAATTTTAATACGTAAAAATATCAACACGATGATAATAATAATAAAATATTATATTTTTTATATAATTCTCGTTAGGATTTATATTATTTATTATTACTTATTATAATTGATATTGTGGAGAAAAGGGAAATTCAGAACGAGTATCAAAAGTGACGAATGTAATCGAGTTAGTAGCTAAATCGTAGACACAAATGCAGCATGTTATGTAGCAATGACGACAGTTACGTTGCGAAACTGGTGAGATCGATGAAGGCAATTACGTTCCCCATTTCTACAATTCGTTGTAGAAAGAGCTTTCACTCCGACGGATTTATCCAAAACATTTGTCAGACTTTCAGAACATTTCATCGCTTAGCTGTAACTTGAAAATATCAATAATTAGCTCATCAAACTTATTTTCAACATTAATTTTATTCAAAGAAAATATGGTAGTAATTAAATTCTTAATGTAATGTTTCAAAAGAATTACAAAAAATGTTAATTGTTTATAAGCAAAAGTCTCATACGCGTAATCTTCTTCTGTGCACATACACGTGTATATAAAATCCATGCTTCTGTATATTTCTGTTAAAATAATTTTAAATCTCTCGATACGCGTCTCATCAGTTACAAAACTCTTATTAGAATATCGATTTTGATTAATAACATCGTCTTCGTCACTCTAATCTCGAACATTATCCCTACCACCAGTTAGTATCAACTCACTCGTATAAGGCATGTAACTTAGCCAAGATATTTGCAGTTTAAGTGTCGCTAAGTAACTAGCACGGGTAAACCGTGAGAAATAGTCTTCTAACTCGTGTGTCATCGTAGGTGTACATGTAAATGTAACTACCAACATTACATTGATAAGTATATGCGTATACATGTGTGTACCTGTATATACAGGGTGAAGTATTTAAAAATAGGTAGACATTCATCCTGTATTCGTTCAGCTAAAACAAAACTATGTAACATTGAATTGTAGAAACCTAAAAATCAAATAAAGTTTCGTCTAATATATTTTTTTAAATGTATCACTAATAGTGAATCGAGTTGTTTAGTAGGTGGCTTGTTAAAAATGTATCACCCGGTATATTTATATATACATGTAGGAATGGCATAATATAGGTACGAATGTAAATAGCTCTCAGTAGGATGAAACGCGTTGCACTTGCGAAAGCATTTTCTCTATCCCTATCTCTATCTCTGTCACTATCTCTATCACTATCACTATCACTATCACTATCTTTCTCTCTCTCTCTCTCTCTCTTA
Organism: Mischocyttarus mexicanus; assembly: GCA_023678845.1. Taxonomy (NCBI): domain Eukaryota; kingdom Metazoa; phylum Arthropoda; class Insecta; order Hymenoptera; family Vespidae; genus Mischocyttarus; species Mischocyttarus mexicanus. The sequence continues at coordinate 1,694,121 of JACGTP010000006.1, read as the reverse complement.
CACATACACATTCGGCTATACTATTTATCGACGCATATACGTAAGCACAAACCTGTATCACATCTCGAGGGAGTAACGGCCATGCAAATGACTCTCTTCTCTATACCATCCTACAGAGGATAACACTACCAGCTATTATAGCAAACGTGCACGCGCGCACGCCTATCCAAGCAAGGCACAACCATACTCGAGAGAATGAAAGCTATGCGAATTCAAGATTATACAGAGTTGTAGGAAACCACTACGGATATTTCTATCTAACCATCTATCAAACTTTTTTTTCTTTTCTTTTTTTTTTATTCATTTTTATACGTGTATAAATAATTGCAGGATGAACAAGAAAGATATCGATAATATTTTTATTTTAAATTGATTTATACTTATTTTACAATATAATAGAATAAAATTGCATTGTTCGTGTAAATAAAATACAACGACGTTAGAATGATTTGGTATTAAATTGACTCGTTGAAAATATCCTAGCTCTTACTTTTTTTTATACAATAAAATGATTTATTCAGATTGATTATTATACGAGAAATATTATAAAACCAAATTGCAGTGTATTTGGTTACTAAAATGCAACGATATTTAAATGATGTATCCTTAAAGTCACTTTCGTTAAAATATCATCACAGGTGTTACTTTAGGTTTTATTTTTTTTTGTTAACGAAACGTTATATATATATATATATTTTTCTTACCCATAAAGCCATGTATAATAGCTCATAAAAGAAAGAAAAATTCAAAAGACACCATTATTTGACTCTTGTAAAATGTAAATATCTCTATCAGACAAAATGTTGAACATACTTTCTAAGTCAGGTGTTACATACATATATGCATGAATGTATATCATTTTACTTCATATACATATACATATATATATGTATATGTACAAAAGGGATAAGGATATAAGGAATAACATTCAATGCGATGATCGATATATAGTATTTTTTATTTGCATGACGATACAACGTACTTACCCAGTATAGTAAGCAGCACCACATAAGTTAGGATGATGCTTTCGTGATCGTTGAACTCCTTCGTCACCATGCTATTTATTATTCTTCTTTCTTTATCTTTTTTCTTCTCCTTACCTTTTTTTGTTTATTTTTTTTTTTTTTACCACCTAAGCTAGGATATTAAATTCGGTGAATAAAAAATCTGTGGTAAAGTCGACGAATAACTAAGAAAAGTTTTTAATAGCTTATAAGATAATAAATAACTAAAATTTAAAGGCGATAAAATTGTTCATTCTTTGTGTAATTTATAATTGAAAATATTTGATACATGGACAGAGTGGTATAATTTAAATGTTACTTGATTTTATCGAGGTACTTGGAATTAATTATAAAATATTGTAGTTTGATATTTATATTTATATGTTTAATTTAGAAATATATGTACAAGGTGTCTCATGGTTTATTGGACAAACTGTAGAAGCATGCTTTTAAAGTGGATATAAGAAAAATATATATAGGACGTTTGAATGAATGTTATGATTATTAAACACCCATAATGAAAATAAAAAAGGAACGAATGAATTATCTCCGACAAATAATCCTTAGTTTTTAATTCCTCTTACGAATTCTGGTACAATCGCTTCAACATAAACGATAAATCATATATCGTGTCGTTATTTATTACTGTTACAATATTATTATTATTTTTTTTTATTATTATTTTATTTTATTTTATTTTTTTTATGTATATGTACATTAAATAGTACTTAGTGATTTTTAATAACATCCTCGATTAGTGGTTTGCTAAAACATACGCATATTCGCCGGCTAACATTAATTCATGTCGTGTACGATTAGTCGAAGATCACTTCTTGTTTTTTTTTTTTCTTTGCTCTTCGTTGACTATAACAGTCCTCTTCGTGTTGACTCGAGACATTATTTTTCTATATCTTTCTTTCTATCTTATTTTTTATCTTCTTCTCTTGTACCAAGTAATTAACACGTTCTTTGCTACGTAGGTCGAATACGATCCAATTCTGAACTTCAGTGAGTGTTCTGGTCATTTAAAATGTTCGATATTTATACGTGGATGGATTATATACGACCCACTTGGCAAAAACGGAAAATAAATTGCGTTAGAGAAAAGAGAAAGTAAGAAAGATTGTTTTATTGAGATTATGTGCAAGGTTTTGTTTTTATTCTTACACCTGGTGGTTATTTAAATGCCTCGAATCTATCATCGTTTCTCGTTTCATTCGAAGTAATAATATACAGAAAAAGCTATTTACAACTTACAAAGATTATCGACGTCGTCTCGAATTCTTTTATGTTTTTTTCTTTTTTATTTATTTTTTTCTTCGTTTATATATAAAAGATCGCATACGTGTTGATTAGATGAACCGATGAGTTTTTATATTTGACAGCGACTTTATTTCCATTCAGTTCATTTTCTTATTTTTTTTTTTACTACTCACTATTACTCTCTCTCTCTCTCTTTCACACTCACTCACTCATTCATTGATTCTTTCTTTCTTTCATTGCTTCCATATTTTTGTAATTATTAAATAAATATTCAACATTTCAATATAAATTTCAATCACAACAAATTGATGAAGATAAAAATGTTTTAGATCATTTTTACAGACAGTTTAATATTTTGTGATCTATCATTATTTTTAATCCCGTATAAAATGATACAATAAAAAGAGATTAATCTTCTTTTTTTTCTTGTCCAAAATTATGTTTATTTATTTTTGTGATTGGTGTCTGAAAAAAAAACACATTTTTATGGTATAGGAGTGCAAAAAAGTAAATTTTGGTTGTTCTTTACTTGAGAACTGAAAAAAAAAATATTTTTATGGATATGCGATTAGACATTGGGTATTTGTACATACGCATCTATGTATATATGTACGAATATATATATGCACGTATATATATATATATATATATATGTATGTATGTATGTATGAATGAATGAATGAATGAATGATTGAATGTAAATTCAGTGCGATATGATAATTCTGCGATAGGATAGACGATCGAGTAGTCCGTCATGTAGAAATTTCTCCAGAAAAAATCTGATTAAATCTGATTGGTAATTCATGAGATAGTAGATTACATAACGCAGATCGAGAATTGGCTTTCTATAATTAGCACACAAACATACACACACACACATCCATCGGTGTCTTTGAAACTGTATTAAACAGATTCAAAGTTACGTTACTTGATTTTTATATTCATTTCTTTTCTTGTTTAAATAATTATTTTTCTTTTTTTACACTGTGATCATCGTCGTCGTCATCATCGAGAAAATTCGAAATGAAAATGTGTCGAAGGTTTTAGATAGAAAAAATGTTAAATGACACGACGAGTCGTTCTCTCTATCCCCTAAGCTTTGAAATTATGATCAAAGTAAGTTTTGTTAATTGGACCAATTATAATTGGACGACGAAAAGAGATTTCCTAGAGATAACACAGTTTTGACGTTCGTCGTTTTCGAGTATATAAGAGATTGAGAGATAATGCGAGGAGAAGGAACGAAATATGAAATTAGAAAGAGAGTGTGAGAGAGAGAAAGAGAGAGAAAGAGAGAGAATATTAACCGATTGAAGATATTTCAAATTTGAGTTGCTATAATATGTAACTATTACTATTACGTAGCTTTGAAAACGTGTTTGCACGTACACACACGTATGTATAAATTTATTCATGTGTTATGGAAATTTATAACATATGTGTGTGTGTTTGCGTATATAGAAATATATATATAATCGTAAGTGTAGAAGTACGAATCTCACGAAAAGGAGATTTGTAATTAGTAAGTAACTTAGCTCCGACTCGTGAAAGCAGAGAATTTACCGTAATGCTTGTTAATTCGTAAAGCTACGTTTCTCAAATAAAGCAGTATATATTCCCTATCCTCATTTCTTCTCCTTTCTCTCTCTCTCTCTCTCTCTCTCTCTCTCTCTCTCTTTCTTACTCTCTTTCTCATACATACATACATACATACATACGTATATGCATACGCATATAGAGAGAATCATACGTATACATTTTCCAAACTGATTATCTTTATGCAAACGGTGAGTCTTCAGTTGAAAACTATGTTCTATAAAGGCGGATGAAAATTAGATCCAACATACGTATATATATATTTGTATGCGTGTTTGTGCTAGCACATCGTGTCTGTATATACCGTGTAACACGTTGAGTTATGCTTTGAAGTAAATTATACGGTAATGGGGGGAGGGGTATGGGGAAGGGGGGAAACGAAAATCGTGGTTATCAAAATAAGGCAAATAAAATTATTGCCTCGTTATTCGGAAGTACATTCTTAGTACACATATGCGTTTGAATTCTACGAGAAATTATATTCACTGATGAATCTTTTTCATTTCTCTATCTCTCTATTTTTCATTTACTATATTTTCTTTATTTCCTTCCTTTTCTCTCTCTCTCTCTCTCTCTCTCTCTCTCTCTCTCTTTAACTTTCTATATTTAAAAAATTTTTTTTTAATTTTATTTTATCTCAGGATGAAACTCCCCATTCCTTACTCTTCCCCTCCGTTTACTTTTTTTCTCGAATGTATTACAAGAGAACATAGAGAATTTCTTCGTTCGGTTTTATTCGTACCAGGGAAAGATTATACAACGATAGTTTACCTTTTATATGCGAGATAATATTTACAGTTGAGCGTAGGTAAAACCCCTCTTGTGTACGGTGCTTTTTTACCAACGTTTTCGAATCTATCTTCAAGAACACGAGTTGATTTCAGACTTTACCCAACCTATCTTATTTTACTTCCACCCTTTTTCTTCATCCTCTCTATTTTTCTTTTCTCATCGTGTTCTTCCTTACCCCTTCAAAGGTATCCACCCTTTCAACTTTCATTCCTTCCCCTTCTACAATCCCAGATCCCTTCTCTCTTTTTTTCCTTGGAACGTAATTTTTCTTACCAAAGCTTTCATAAGCTTTCATGGAAAATTACTACTCGTGTGTATACATTTGGTGGTATAAGTTATTGACTCTCGATTTTCTAGGCACGCTTTGCGTAAACTTTGTCTAACGAATGCAAGCCTTCAACGAATGTCCTTGATTACTAGCAAACAAGGGAACTTCATGACTTTGTTGGGAGGTAGGAAAGAGTAGAGGTAACTTGGTAATATCATCTCGGAGAATAGAAATTCGGACATCAGGAATAAGTTAATTCTAATATTAATTTTAATTGTTAGCTTTAGTAGATATTCTTATTCTTGATTCTTTGAAAATAATCTTTTAGCGAAGTTGACAAATTGTTTATCCGAAAAATTAAAATTTAATAATTATTATCTCGATAGATGGGTAATTATCTTTGATATTCGATATATTGTGTTGAGAGATAGTTTAAAGAATGTAAAAAATTAGCCCAAAAATAGACTACTTTATTATTCTGTTCTTTCTAATCGACTTTTTCTCTAATCCACCTTGGATTTTCGAATGGCTTCATCGTTGGATATAAAACGAATGCAGATATGTACAGTCTGTTACAGAAATAATTGAAGTTCTTTTTGAAATCGTTAAATATGTTGAAATAAATTAAAATTAATTAAATATTACGAAGAGAAAGAAAGAGAGAGAGAGAGAGATGATTAAAAGAAATTATGAAAATTTTGTATTATTATTTATTTTAAAATATACAAATTGTATTAAAATTCATATTTCTCGTATTAATTGAAAAAAAATGGATAATACATTGAAATATAATTTAATTATAACAAACTTTATAAATATTTCTGTAACCGACTGTATGCAAAGATTAGACCAAAGGAAAAATAGTATCGTATTTACATACGTATCATAGTGGTTGTAGAATTTTACTCGTACAGAGGTTAATTGTTCCATTTTAAGGAACATTTCTATTCGTTCTTCGTCGTATTTTTTGATTACTCCTTTCGTCGTTTCCTCGAAGAAGAAGAAAGAAAAAAACCCCGATTGTATTTAAAATTTAACTCCCATACGATTAATTCATTATTCCGATCATCTCTGTGGATTAAAAATAATTGATACGTGTTGGCTTATGAAATTATTCAAACAATTCCAACGACGATTCGATTTAACTCGCTTATCAAATTTCGTTACGATTTTTCACGGAACCTTTTTTTTTATATTTTCTTCCTTTTTTTTTTGTTCTTTCTCTGCTGACCGACCAATTTTAAAAACCGGGGGAAAGAAAAAAAAATCTATTGTTGACGCGTTAAAAATGTTCCAATTGTAAAATCCGGACGATTTTTACCGACACAAATCATCGGACATACCAGTAGGAGGAGACGTCGACAAAATTGAGTGACAAATCGCGTTCGTGTCACGTGACAGGGAACCCTGACGTTTCTCGAAGTTTCCAAAAAAAAAAAAAAAAAAATATAATCCTCTACTGGAATCTCGTTCCTATCAATTCTCCTCTTTCTCGTGAAATTTACTTCCGAAATTGGGACGTCCGATGGATTTAAACGATGAAAAAAGTGTATTTTCGATTTTAGGTAAAAATAATTATTGTGCATCAGTAAAGTACAAAAGTACAAATATCTTTCTATATAGATTTTTTCCATTGATTTTATTATTTTATACTTTATCCGAACGATTGTTCTCTCCTTTTTTTTAAAATAAAATATCAACTGAAATCTGATTGCAATCTTTAAAGCCCAATTAGTTGAAACTATTGTTAGAACTACACCGAAGAAAATCTTTTTCTCTTTTTCTGATCTTCATATTGCATAAGAATTTTGTTATATAAAAAGAATTTTATATATATTTATAATACAGGAATATCGTTTTCTTTGTTGTTTATGAAAAGAGAGGAAATATCGAGTAAGGATATTTCTCATTAGTCTGAAGAAGAAAATATCGAGAAATATAGAATTTTCTATCGATCGTAACATCCAGTATTCTTTGTTTTATATCCCAATCATTCCCCCTTTTTTTATATTGTATTTGTCACTTTTCTTCTCCTTTCCTCGTTTTCTTATTCTTCTATCCATCTTTATTTAGTTTTCATTTATCCTCTTTCGTAGGAACGAAAATCTCTTTACGGATAGCTGTCAAAGCTTCTACGCGACTTTTGTATATCGAGTACTGTGAAAAATAAGAAAAGAAAAGAATAAAATCCTCGGTAACAGCCCCTGTTGTTGTGAAAAGAAAATAGATCCAGTTTTATAAGAAACAAGGGGGAAAAAACAAAGAGAAAGAATATTTTCGAAGAATAATATTTAGTTTTATTTCTCAATGTTTTCACGAAATAACGAATATAAATATAATAAATAAATTATAAAGAAAATTTTGTATTTCTTATTGAGAGAGAGAGAGAAATACACGGTGAAATAAAACAGAAGGGAAAAACGTGGATAAATTAATGAACAGATTTGATGAAAGATTGTTAAGAGTTTACAAACAATTATTAATTTTGAGTTACTTCAAGTATTGATAAAAAAAAAGAAAAATAAAATCTTCGGTGGATTTCTCTTCGCGAAGATGGGAATATAAATGAATTTTCCGCTTGAATAATTTTTCACATTTTTACGGAATCGTGAACAGAAATAATAAATAACTTTGGATTACCAAAAAAAAAATAAAAAAAATAAAAAAAAGAAGAAGAAAAAGTAAATAGAATTTAAATAAACTTATTTCTTTTTGGGATGTGATGGTAGAGGAAAGTTTCGGTGAACGATAGTCGTGGAGTTCACTAAAGGCTATTAATTTTGTTCTACTTTGAGAACAATATGAAATAAAAAGATAGAAGAATAAAATTCTGGAATTTTAGTAAAGAATGAAAAATAATATTTTAATAGTTTCATTTAATAATTGTAAAGAAAGAAAAAAAATGACAAAAAACAGGATAAAATACTCGAAAAAGAAATATTTGTTAATAATTCAAAACGTAGAAATAGCGTATGCGTTTAATTGAATTTATTCGAATAAATTTATTCTTCGATAAGAAATTTTTTAATCGATACGAAAAAAATGAAAAAATAAAAATGAATTAATTTATCATCGTAAGTAAAAGAAATATGACGTTTAGTATTATTGAGAGACACGCGATTAAACGAGATTAATAAAAAGAAAAATATTATCAAAACGATGAAAGGAATAATGACCCAAAAAAAAAAGAAGGAATTAATTAATCATCGTAAGTAAAATAAATATGACGTGTGTAGTATCATCAGCAGAAAGGCAAAAAAAGAAAAGGAAAGAAAAGAGTAGAGAACGATTTGGAATAATTGTAAAATAAATAAAAATCAAAAAACAGGACGTTTAAGAGGAACGAGGAATCATAGTAACGGTGAGTTAAACAAGGCTTGGGAAAAAGGGGCATAGGAAAGGTAGAAAAGGTGGAACAGGGGTTGGTGAAAGATCGTTGAGGGTGAGTTTGAACTGCTATTAATTTCTAGCTACCTCCTCCTCATTCCTATCTCGAACGAATCGTTTGTCAACGTCGGATAATACTATTAAGCCGTTGGTGTATGGCACGTGTCGCATGATCGAAGAAATAATTGCGAGTTGCTGTGCTTTTCCACTGAAATTCTTCCTTTTAAAAGCTCCATTTCGTTTGAGCCCTTGACCCCTTTCATTTTCTCTCTTTCTCTCTTTCTCTCTCATTTTCTCTATCACCCCTACCCTCTTTTCCTTTCCAAAAGAGCTTTACCGTTTTTCGTAGAAGAAAAGAAAAGTAGAGTTTTATCGATGATCGAACTTTCGCATTAAATGAATTTTATTTCTAAAGGATAACAGAAAATGAGAGAGAAAAAGTCGAAGATTTTAAAAGAATTAATTAAACTATTAAAAAATCATTCTCATATGATTCTCAGCTGCACAAATCGATTAACTCGACCTTTTACAAAAATCTTAAATTGAAGTATTAAAATATCTTGCTAGAGTTATAACTTTTTTTATTTGTAATAACTTTTCTATAATAATTAAGATCAATACTATTAAAATAAAAAAAACTTGGTGGTGGTGTTGGACACTGAGATCACTTTGATTAACTCTCTGTACTCTAATGTAAATATAGTTGCAACTCAAATGCATTAGCAAGCCATTGAATGATAACCAAAATCTTAAAGGGAATTTAAAAAAAAAACAATATACATTATTTTATCACATTTCTTCACTTTTTGTTTTACGAAGTTAATCAATTTGTGCATATAAAGTACACGTATAGTAGACACGCAAACAGATATAGATGTACATAATATACTCACGTAAGATTGATTTTAAATGATAGAAATAGAAAGGAAAATAAGGAAGGATTGAGAAAATATTAGGAAAAGATTTCGTAAGCTTTTTCTTACCGTTCAGTTTTAAAGAAAGAAAGAAATATATATACACTAGTGTAATTTCAAGTTATGATACGTTTGATAGTTTCACGTTCATCGGATTTACAGGCTACTTTATTCGACGATTTTCTACTAAGCAACGGACCGTGATATTGAACGAGCTTGTTTTGACGGTTCTTCAAAGAAAAATAATGTAAAAGAAAATGAAAAGAAAGGAAATAATACTACACATGGAAAATAAAAAGACAGAGAGAGAGAGAAAAAGATTGGTATAATAATTTCGTTTAAAATTTAACGTTCTTTTCATGTTCTTAGAAATTTCAAATTTATACTTTAACGTTTTAATAACGTCGCGTATGTAAGAAGAATTGATTTTTCCTTTTTTTTTCCTTCGATTTTAGAACAAATAAAAAATAATTACCTGATTTTCTTTTTCAATATCTAGAAATTGAGCATTTGTGTGTTCAATTTATAAATACACTTGATTGTTATATCAAACAATGTGATGTATTAATTTTTAATTTATAATAAAAAGATAAAAGAAATTTTGAAAATAAATTTTTGACTATTAAAAAATGTATTAAAGAATTAGTTAAACGTGAAGGAGAAAAAAGAAGAGAAGGAAAGAGACAGATGGAAATGAAAAAAAAAAAGAAATAACGCAGAATGTTTAAAAATAAAAATCCCTTTTCCCTTGAAAAAAAAAAAAATTAAACAAATGTTATACAAGCTTTTACAACGAGTGACATTCTCTTTTTCCATGATGCATATTACAATGACCCGAAGCGACGAAATATGACATACACGTGGACATACGCAAAAATTAAAACCGAGCAACATTATTTCGTTGAGATGACGAGCTTGTGCTTATAAGAAAAAAAAAAATAAAATAAAATAGAGAGAAATATGGAAACAAAAAATTAGATATCATCACTGGAATGCATTCGTTTAGTAGAAAAACAATATTAAAAAGAAAAAATAATAAATGTTTAAATGAGAAAGAGAGAAATATAGATGAAGTTTAGAACTTGGAAAGGTACGTGAATTTTTTTGCGAATCTTCGAATAATCTTATATTCTGTTAGGCCAATGAAATTATGCGAGTGTTGCATAATTGAAATATTTATCTTAATATTATTACATTCAAAGATTCGTATATACTTTGTTTTCTCTCTTTCTCATTATTATTTGAATTTTTACGAGACAACGACGACGACGATGATAGTTCGTTCGAAAACTACACAGATGCGACGCGTTATTTATTTATTTATTTTTTTTTGAAGAAGAAAACAAACACACACACACACACACACACAACACACACTCATACAAATCATATATAATAAACGTTCACTCGACATACAAGCGAACGATTTTAATCAGTCCAGCACAATTGTATCATCATTATCATCATCACTGTCACAGAATATTTTGATGCACCTTTTTTTTTTTTGGAGTAATCACTTTTTTTAAAGTTTTTCTTCTTATTCTTATTTTTTTTTTTCCATATCTATATGTTATATTTATTTTTTATTTTGATAAAACACTAGGAAGTCCAGGAAACAACTGTTATTAGTCCCAACCACGCGTACATAAATATTACATATATAATACATACATATTACATACATTCGTACATACACACATGCATACACACATTCACATATATGAGTTGTTCACTGCATTAATCGATTAACTCAACTTTTGGAAAAATCATAAAAAATTAAGAGTCAAAGTATTTGGTATAGTCATAACTTTTTATAATAACTTTTCTCTAATAATTAAAATTTACTTACCATTAAAAAGAGAACAATTTTTTTTTGGGTCACTGACTAAATAAATAATTGATTATTCAGAGATGACTTTGATTTAATTGTCAGTATTCTAATATAAATCGTTGCATTAAATGCAACTCAAATGCACTAACAAGCCATGAATGATAATCAAATTATAAAAGGCTAATTTAAATATTACAAAAAAGGGAATTTAAAAAACTCAATTTATCGTTAATCAATTTGTGCAGTTAACCGTTCCATATATCAGATTTGTGGAAATAAAATGTCGAATTATTAGTCACAATTCAATAGAGAAAATCCGACATTGTTTTTCCACCAGCCCAATACATAATGTCCAATAAAATGGTACTCGGTCTTGCAATTATTCAGAGACTATTTTTATTTTCTCGTACTACTTCAACGACAGGATTTCCTTCGCTTCCTTTCACATCGACGACGATGACAACGACATTGATCCTAAGAGCCTACGAGCAGATACAAAAAAGCGACAGGAATGAAGGAAGGAAAGAAGGAAGAAAGGAATGAGAGAGTAGGAACGAAGGGGTTGTGGTTTGGAATATGGGTATGGGTATAGGTGGAGATGGGGTGTTGTGGGATGAGGGTGAGGGGTGAGGTGGTAGCTTCGGGTATGGCTACCCTTCTACTCGCACGTGTCACACGCCTTAAGCACACTTAAGTCCCGGGAGTGTCGCAGTGTTGTCTGAATTCTTCGTAGATGGGTTTATAAGATCTTCTATCTCTTTCTCTCTCTCTTTCTCTGTTGCTCTGTTATGCTTGTTTTCTCTCTATCGTGTCTTTTGGGATCATACTAACGGAAGTGACAGAGGAGAGAAGATAAAGAGAGTTAGAGAGAGAGAGAAAGAGATAGATAAATAGATTGAAAGAGAGAGAGAGAAAGACAGAGAGAGGTGGATGAAAATACACGACACAGAAACCAGTTTAGGATCTCTTTAAAGGTGGGGGGGAGTAGGAATGGTGGTAAAAGGTATATAATAAGAGGAAAACGCGACTGGTGGTTCGAAGCAGTTTCCAACTGGAAGAAGGACACATCCGATGTTAGATCCAACTGAATTTTAGGTCCGTTTAGGGTCAGTTTGAGACTACGGGGTTGTCCCCGTTGGGTTGTATTTCGGCTACGATAACCGTCATCCTGGATACACACGTGCATACTTACTTACTGACAGACTGACAGACATACAAGTTGCCCAGACGTACAGACGTACAGACGTACAGACATACAGACATACAGACAGACAGACAGGTCAAATATACTCGTACGTATTATAGAGAGAGACAACACGTACATACACATACACGGTGATAGGTGGTCGTGCTACGTGTGCAAAGTTATCGGCGCGGAGTTATCGGGAGGGAAGAAGATTGAGGGTGATGCATGGGGGTTTCCGTCGATGCAACAAGCTCGTTACCCTCGATGTGTTATGTTCTCTCTCACACAAACACCACTACCACTACCACCACACCAATCTCAACTCTTGTTCACCGTTTACCTACACCCAACAAACTTCACCCACACCTTCACCACCTTCTTCTTCTTCTTCGTCTTCTTCTTCCTCTCCTTCTCTACAACGATTGATGGTATTTTCTAATTTTTTTTTTCTGAATCATTTTCTTTTTCTAGTTTCTGTATTCGGTTTTTTCTTTCTCTCTCTCTCTCTTTTTTTATATTTTCTTCAGAATCCTTGTTTTTCTTCTTCCTCCTCTTCTCCCTATTCCACACGTTTCCCCTGTTAGATAAGAGGGTTGGCAGAGACACGATCGATGTTCGGCGCGTTTACAGAACGTCCTCGCAATCGACCAGTCACCTCGCGAAGGATCCGGCGTGCAGGAGCAAGAGTAGCAACGCTAGTGTCCTCGTAGCGGCACCGCTGTTGCTTGAATTTCCATGCTGCATTGCTGCCGGATGTTCTCCTGAAACAGGACGAGCCAAGGAATACATAAATCAATGTTCCGTTTCTTTCTTTCCGTTAGAAAGGAAGGAAGGGGGAAAGAGAGGACCCTTCCAATATATATTTTAGTATTTTTTTATTATTTTGGGGTATTTTTATTTATCGAGTTTAATAATCTTATCATTTGTTTTTATACAATTTGTGTTACATTTGGTTCTTTTTTTTTTTTCGTTAACGAGTTTTAATTTAAAAATCTCATGGGGATATTTTTGTGTCCTTTGTATTTAAATTATCTTTTGACCCCTTCCCCTCCCACCACCACTTTTTAATTACGAATTTAAACATTTTATTTTAGAAATTGCATAGCGTATAATGTTCGTACCCCCCCGGATACCTTGACATTAGGAGAGAATAAATGAGAAAATATTTCAATCAATGTTCCAATCTCCTACGGTTGAATTAGGTTGGAGAGAGAAAGAGAGAACTCTACGCGTATAATGTTAGGATCCTTTTCTAACACTTAAATTCACCTAATGAATATGCTAATAATTTTTTTTCACTCTCAGCTATATCACTTTCAATGCTAATGTTAGAAACTGTGTCTACGTATAAAACCGTTTTAATCAAGTCTTTTTTAATCAAATTTTCAAAAAGTTATATTTTCTTAGGAGAAAAAAAATATATCCAATCCTTAATTTCATTATCATCATCATCATCATCATAATCATCATCATCATCATCATCATCATTTACCATTAATTATAATTTTTTTCTCATAATAATAATAATAAATAAAAACCAACGAATAAGATTGAAAATAATAATACGTAAATTAGGTTGTTTCATTTTTCTCGATTGAATTAGATTTGCATACGTAAAATCAAATTAAACAATTTTCTACGGGAATAAGAATCCTAAATATAATCGAGAATAAATCTCGCAATGGGGGAGAAAGAAAATTAAAAAAAAAAAAAAACCCACAAGATAGAAGATAGAAGATAGAAGAAGAAGAAGAAGAAGTTAAAGAAAGATGGTAGGAACATTTCAGCATTTCAACTAAGTTCGAAAACGAGAATCGTTAGAAATTTCGTTCTGTCGCATGGCCGATCGGGATCATCGAATTGCTAATTGTGGACGAGCGAAAAGGATAATTGAAGGAACCGACCGAATTGAATTAATTTCCATTCGTCCTTTTCTCTTTCCA
>JACGTP010000006.1:1599340-1678199 GCA_023678845.1 Mischocyttarus mexicanus | reverse complement strand
TAAAAAAAAAAAAAAACCCACAAGATAGAAGATAGAAGATAGAAGAAGAAGAAGAAGAAGTTAAAGAAAGATGGTAGGAACATTTCAGCATTTCAACTAAGTTCGAAAACGAGAATCGTTAGAAATTTCGTTCTGTCGCATGGCCGATCGGGATCATCGAATTGCTAATTGTGGACGAGCGAAAAGGATAATTGAAGGAACCGACCGAATTGAATTAATTTCCATTCGTCCTTTTCTCTTTCCATCATCCTCCTCACTCCCACTATCCTCTCTTTCACTCGTTTTCTCTTTCTAACTTGAGCAGACAAACGAGAGAAGTTATTTTCTACTATGCGAATGGGTAGAAGGTTCCGCGGTGTAATTACGTACCAGAGATCGAAGTTATTGTCGAAGAAAATTAATCCTTTTCTATTGCCATCTACCCCTAACCGCCATTGGAATTTTCAACCCTAACTACCTCACCCTTACCCTTACCTTCACGCTCACCCTCACTCTCACCCAATCCTACCACCCTACTCATTTTCACTCATACCTCCTACTTCCACCCACCTTGGTAACTATTACTATTTCAACCCTAACTATCTCACCTCACCCTCACCCAATCCCATCACCCTACTATTTTTCACTCATACTTCTAACCCCCACTCAGGATAACTGTTACTATCGCATCTTTCCTATAAACCCCTAGGGGGTTCCCAGGGCCAAGCTTTTTCCCAATAGAACGATAGAATTTTAATCAAGGATATTACTACGGAGATATTAATGCGGAAAATCCCTCTTGGGTATACAAGGCGAGAAAAGTTTTGTCACACTGAACGGTTGAGAAAAAAAATTAAATAAAAAATAATAAAAAGAGGGAAGGAGTAAGAATGAGTTTGATAAAAACGATCTGCCATTTCTCTCTTTCTCTCTCTCTCTATGTCCCTTGTTCTTTCCCTTCACCCTTTTCTTCCCTTTCTCTCTTGACTGTATGTTTCTCTCATTCGTTTTAGCATCTCTTCGAAGCTCTCAGAAAAATAAACGAACCCCGTGGAATGTTTTTATTAAACGAACGATTCCGCGTTTATAAAATCCTTCGAAATTCATTGGAGAAAAGGATCGATGGATCCTATTTTCCAACCCCCTATTAACCGAACGCCTATTCCTTTCCCTCTTCCCCCTCTTTCTTCTCTTTTTTTTTCTTTCAATGTTTTTTATCCATTTTTTGGTTCTTTTTATCGGAGTGTACCAAAAGCAAGGCGTTGTTCAATTTATTGCAGCCAATCCGACGAACGGGTAACGGTACCAACAAAAAGTAGCTCGTTTCTCATGGGAAACGGACCATCAGCTTTTTTCTAAGGGATGGGAGAAGAAAAAAAGATAAAAGAAGAAAATTCTAGTGCAACCTGAGGGAACCGAAGATGCATTTGAGATACGTCGAGAAGAAAACTGAGATGACAAAGACGATGATGAAGAAAACGACGAAAGTGAACTACGCGTCTATGATAACGATGTAAAAGGAAGAAGGGGGGAAACGATAGAATGAGAAGGAGGGGGGGGGGTAGGTGGAATAGAAAGTGACATAAGGCAAGTAGTAAAGTAAAGGAGTGTCTCTTCTCAAATATCTGAAAATGTTCATCCCTTTCGAACTAAGCTAGAATTTTCTTAACAACTAACAACGAGTAACGTTTAGAAATTATTTTCATTGTAAAACAAATGATAGATGATAGATAATAAAAAGATTATTTAGATAATTTAAAATATTTATTCAGAATGAAAAGAACAATTTATTATCAATGATATTTGTGTTTGAGAAATTTAGTTTCATTTTTATCCATACAATTGTTAAAATAACATATTCGATGATTAAAATATTACTCGTAGAGATTGAATCTTCAAAATGATATACTGGCGAGGTAAAACAAACCCATACGCAAATAGAAGAAAATTTTTATCGATGATAGAAAAGAAAATAAAAAAAATTAGAAATAGTTCGTCACGTATTGGATGGAACGAAAATTTCTACGAAATGGTTAGGGAATTTTTCGCGTACTATTTCTTTTAAGAAAAGATTTCCTCAAAGAGTTTGTTATTCCTAGCTTTTCCTTTGGGATTTCAAATCCATTCACGAAAACCATCAAACATAGAGACTTCGATCTATGCTTTTTTACTATCGAGCAAAGAAGGAAATATCGAATAAATATTTGAAAATTGTGCATATTCAATAACTCACGTTTAGAGTTGTGCATATATATATACACGTGAGAGATACGTGAACGGAATAAATTGTTTGGAGAATCGTGTTTGCCCCGAAAAAGAAATTTATATTTCTTTTTTTTTTTCACGTTTACCCCGTTTCGTCATTCGACGAGATGTAATTTTAATTAGCCGTTTTAATAACGAAATATTCAAAACTGACGTAATAAGAGAAAAAGGGGGGGAGTAGGAAGAGGAGGAGGATGAGGAGGATGAGGGAGGTGGAAGAAAATACGTAATATTTTACTGGAACGTTACAAATGCCAAACGTTGCATATACAATTAATCGATTTATAATTTGCCGGTAACGATGTAGAATACAAAAATAAGAAACATGTATATATACGTACATGTATGTGTTTGTGTATGAATTTATGTAATATATATATACATACACAAATATACGTATATATTTATTCGAGTATACGGAGGAAAAAAAAAATATGTAAAAAAGAATGGTCGGTAAAGTTGAAACGTGATTCAACGTGGTCCAACAAACTCGTTAATTTGTCATTGTTGATTCGCCATTCCCCTAATTATCCCGGGTAAAATGCCACGGACGAGTTCCCCCAGAATTGGTATTCCCGTTAAACGAAATTAACAAAACGTATATGCGGGTAGAGGAATGTGTCGTCGTGCATCGACTAATATCTCAATTAAAAATTGCATTCTCTCCCGTAAACGTAGAATTTCAATTTTTTTGTTTTGTCGGTGAGAAAAGTTGAACTGAATTTTTATTAACGTTTAACTTACTCTCTTTCTCTCTCTCTCTCTCTCTCTCTCTTTCATTTCTTTTTTTTTGATTTATTAAAATATCTTTTATAACAAACATTCTTCTTTTTTTTTATCATTTAGATTCAATTTCAGAAATTTTTTTGCCATGTATTGTATAAATGTCTGTTTGTGTATGCTGATACAGAAAGAGAGAAAGAAAGAGATGAATATATAATCAAGGTGTATTTTCTTTTTTTTTTTATTAAATTATTAGTTGAAGGGGATAAAAATTAGTTTTGGACGGTTTGCATTTTGAAGTATATGTATAATATGTATATATCGACTTTTATAAATGTATCAGAATGAGAGAGAGAGAGAGAGAGAGAGAGAGAGAAAGGTTGAACGAGAAGTGCTCGTGCCAGGCAAATTAATTTTTTTTTCTTTTCTTTCACAACTTTTCCGTATACCGGTGAGGGGTAGGAGGTACGAGGGTAGGGCTTTCTTCGCTTCTTTTATAATTAATGCGTCAATTAAACGTAACACGTAATGAAGTTCATTAATTTTCAACCTCTCGTCGAGGTATTCTCGAATTCTAACGTACAGTAGTAGTCTTGCGGTNGTTGCACCTATGCAAATTTCCGAGGACGATTAAATCGAACTTGATTAATCAGGTAATTGGCAATCTATCGACATTATCCTCGGCCGTATTGCCGGTTCGTGCAATCGTTCAAAGCGACTCTCACGTTTCAAACGTTATCATGGCTATTAGTATATTGCTATCAATGATGACCACTGTCAAACTATCTCTCTCTCTCTCTCTCTCTCTCTCTCTCTCTCTCTCTCTCTCTCTCTCTATCTCTCTTTCTCTCCCTCTATATGCGATCTACTTATAATAAACGAATTTATCGATTAAACATTGGTACCTAGGATCGGTACATTTTAAATCAATTATTCTACTATTCATAATAATTTTACGATTTATGAGGAACCGTGTAATGGGTTGAAAAAAAATTGAATTTTTTTGTTATATATAAATTGATACCTAAACATGTTTAGAATATACTGGTTAAAATGATTTTCCGATATTCGAAGTTGTTGGAAAGTTACAGCTGTTAGAAGAGCCAGGTGTAATATTTTTATTTTTTACGTGATATAAAATTTAAAGGAAGTTTACTTTTATACGATTATATAGTTGTAAATAATATAAAATATATTTTAAAAGAAAAGAAAAATGCAAAGGTATATTATTATATATTTTATATTAATAATATTCTATGAGAAGAAAAAGATTCGTAGGAAGAAATTCATTGCTATACCTCCTGCTCTTACATTTTACGAGATGTTAAGTATTCCAGTGAACGTTCCTTGCTTGCTTGCATATTCTATACTATGAAACCCTTAACATAAATCAAATTTTAAGTTAGTCGAATAGTTACTTAAATCGTATACTTTTCATACAAAATAATTTAATTCAAAATATATAAATAATAAAAAACAATTTACCCATCCAATCGTAAATATATTTAATATTATTATCATAAAACGTAACAGAAGATGTTGGATAATCGTAGGAAGAAATTCATTGTTGTAAGTTAAGTTCTTACATTTTAAGAGATGTTAAGTATTCCAGGGAGTGTACGTTGCGTGCATATTGCCGGAAAAAAAAAATTTACAATAACTTGTCCGGAACACCGAAAAGGAGTGTACCTGTCCTCTCGTATCTCAGGAAAAGTTTCTTCTCTTGGTGCTTTTCGTTTTAACCTACAACACGTCGGTTATATTTTCTTTACTTCTTCATTTCTCTCTTTCTCTCTTTCTCTGTTTTTCTTTTCTTGTAAAAGCTCAACGTCCGAAAGAAGAAAACGAGTATCTTTTGTAACCAGCAACGACAGCAGTGTTACATCATCTCTATCGTTTGAAATTCACCTAGCAAAATAAAATACTCGGAGGGGGGATGGTAGAGGAGGTATACAGTCTTGAAAAATTTCTCTTTCGAAGATGTGAAGTTTCAAGACAAGGACATCTTACCGATCAACTAGATATGAACGATGAGATCTCATTCGTGAACCTTTTATTTGAAATACGACAATTTTTCATTCCAAAGATCTATACACCCTATTTGTATATAAAATATAAAATAGTTTCTTGTAACTCTCAATAACTTCATTCATACGTGACAATATACAGAAAAGTATCTTGCGAATGATGGTACGAGCAAGTAGGTTAGTCTATAATAAATAAAAACAATTGTAGAATATAATTCGTTGGTAAAGGCTTATTTGTTTTTGAGAAAACTAATTTTGGAATAATTGATCGAGTATTATACACATTCACATTTACAATTTATTGTAATTAATAATAAATTCATTGAATATTTTAATTGATGAAAAAAAAATATTAATATTGAGATGAACGTGAGTAAAATAATTTGTACGATTAAAAATATGCACAGTAAAGTAAAGTGAATTTAATTAAATGTTTAATAATTGTAAAGATCGTATAAATCAAATTCATATTTCTAGCAATCAAGATGTTTCAATTTTATTTTTTCTCTTGCTATAAAATAAATATATTTTCTAATATTGTTTTATATATTATAGGACGCATTAGAAAAAGTTACTATCCCGTTTAAGATACTTTTAATTTATGTAATAATCTTCGCTAAAGTTTCAAACAAACTACCACTGATACTTAAAGTTTTAACAATACTTCCACGACAAGATGCGAAGTAGAAAATGATATCGCTTTTAAAAAGTTCTTTTAACAAAATATATGTAAAATTCTGTTTTCTTCTTGTTTTTTAGATAATTGACTTTTATTTTAAATTTCCAACTATCTAATCCTAATTTAAAATGATATTTGAATTAATTGAATTTATGATTTTCAATAATAAATTTCGCATATTTATATTAATATTTATATTAATATTTATAATAATTTAATCGAGCAAAGAAACGTGTGACGTTAGAGATTAGGATTACAATCATACGAATCAAATTGCAATACCAATGACAGAAAATTAATCGATTTTTTTTGTTTGTTTAAATTAAGATCGTTTCATATGTAAGATAAAGTAGATAAATAATTCTCCATCCTCTTCTCTTTCACCTAAGCACGAGATGATATAGTAAGCTGATCAGTATTCGATAGAAAATCCACTTAAATTTTCTACTCTATTTAATAGCCTTGCAAATATCAAAAGGAAGAGATCATGCACGTGATGGTATATTCTTAAAAGATGACATTCGTTAAAATTATTTCAACAAATTATATGCATTAACAATTAAGATAATTAAAAATTATCATTTTAGTTTAAAGAAAATAATAAAAATAATATTTTGGTTTAAATTTGTCATGAATAGTAACAACTATGATAAGAATAATAGTATACTGTTATTAAGGGTAACTAATATCGTCTAAAAATGTTATTCCAATACCATTATCAAGAGAATGAGGTCAGGCTTATCTTTATTCAAGGACATTGAGAAACAGTAATGATAGTAAAATGATCATTTTCGATATCTCGAGGTTAAAGGAGGGAAGATTCGATAAATGCATTAAGATCATAGTGATTGATCCTTTTATTAACTTATCTTGGATTTCATTCAGATTTATTAATGTACAATACGAAGTATAAAAAAGGAATAAGAAAATGATCTCAAGTATCATTGGTTTCGATATCTCGTAGGTTAAATGGTACATTCGAATACTCGGATTAAAATCTTGATAGATCATTGTCAAGTTTTCTTGGGATATTAATTAGGTCACAATGAGGAAGAGTTATAGAAAGAAAGAAAGAAAAAATATACTAAAAGTTGAAAGAGTAAAAAAGAAATGAAGAAAAGTTTAATCGTTTTTTTTTTCTTTCTCCTGATAGCTTGACAATGGCAATAGGAAGAAGATCCGAAAAGTGCATTAAAATCTTAATTGACTCTTATTAACTTTTTATGAAGTTTTTAACAGGGTCATAGTGAAATATACGAGATAGAAACAAAATATTAAAGTGGAGTTTAAAATTAGAGTATCTGATATATTTTTAATTTTTCATTTACGTTCACATCGAAGTTAAATAACTTGAACTGTATGAGGGATAGTAAAAGTATACAATAATATAAATAGAAACAAAATAAGAAAAAGTAGATTATAAAATTAGAGTATTGGAAATTTAAAAAATTTTAATTTCACGTTCATCAAAGTCAAATAATTTGAACTGTACAAAGAAGAGTAAAAATATACAATAAAATAATCAACTGCATTTAAATATATTGGTAGATGCTCATTAATTTAAAATTTAAACTAGGTCATAGGGTCATTGTGTAGGACATAACTAACAGCGAAAAAAAAGAAAGAAACAAAGAGATAGAGAGATAGAAATATAGAGAAAGAGATACGGAAGTAGAGGAGGACAGCAACCAAGAATTATTACGCTTTTTACGAGACATTAGTAAATATTCGGGTTGAGAATGGTCGTTGGTAGTACAATGTAACCCGGAGGGTAGGTCGGTTAAGAGGATAGGTTGGAAGTATGGGTAGGTCAGTTGCAGGAGTTGAGAGTTTTAGGAGGATGCTGAGTGAGAAAGAGATGATGATGATGATGACGATGAGGGGTAAAGGGAGATAAACCTGAAAAGGGTTAGCAACGGATAGGAAAGGGATGCTGGTGTGTTACTGCTGCTGCTGCTGCTGTTGCTGTTGCTGCTGGTGGTGGTGGTGGAGAGCTATGGGAGGAGTATTCATCTCGAAAAGAGGAAGGACGAGAGAAAGAGAGAAAGAGAATGTGTCTGTGTGTGTGTGTGTGTGTGTGTGTGTATGAGAGAGAGAGAGAGAGAGAGAGAGATAGTTTCAGGAAGAGGAAAGCCCTGACTGCAGCACGCAGTTAAGTTCATCCTCCAGAATGGAGAACAGTAACCTTTGCTCTGACTCGCGTATGCTCTTCAAGTTCTATATAACACACTATACTGAGAAAAGAAAATATATACAGGGTGGTCTACCCAACGTGTGCATTGATAATACTTCAAATATCGAGTTAGAGTATACAATCTTATCACAGATTTCCACAGGATTGGGATCTATCGAAATCAGCAATCTCTTTTTGCCATTTTTGAGAAAATACTTCATTTTAATTATTTAATTACGTGAAGAAAATTGTCAAGTAATATCAAGTGAAATTACTCGTTAGTTATTTTTAGGGCTGATAAAGGTCAATACTTTATTACACAGAACTCGACTATATTTTGGCTGAAAATATTTTGTTTACAAAAACAAAGTTATTCTTCGAATCTTCGAAACGCATTCACTTATAAAAATAAATTAACACATTACAAAGTGTACTCTTTTAAACTACGTAACTTTTGTATTGAAAATTTTTTAGTGCAACGCATATTTTGGAAGTTATTTCGGTGCATAAATTGCATGGACCACCCTGTATACACGTTTAAGAAGGACTGACTTGCCTGCTCCTTATCCTCAGTCTCGTCTTTTTATTTTTTTTTTATTTACTTCTTTCTACTCCTTTTTGTTGTTCTTCTTCCTTTTTTTTTTTATTCGAGTGGTCGTTTACCTACATTACGTATATTATGTCATAACCGATGGATACTAGGTAGCTACTGGCTAAAAGAGAATAACGATCCAATGTTTCCTTTCTGTTATGTACTAGAAAAAAAATATATATATATAAAACAAGAGAAATAAGGTAAAAAAAAGTCTCTAGATTATATAGACCATAGCGAAGAAAATATCTTTTGGAAGTGGCCATTTCGTCGAGCTACGATCAAAAATATTTACTTCAATGTGTTATTTTTCCTTTTTTTACCTTTCTTTCTTTTTTTCTTTTTTTTGGTTTTGTTTGGGAAACGTTCCGTGCTTGAGATTTTATAGAAGAAGTAATACAGACGTTTTGATATTTTTTTTCCCATCCAACAAAAAAATTGTCTCTTATCACCTGTTTTTTTTTATTTACTCAATCGTCGAGTCAAAATTGTGATTTTTATCTTAAACGATATCTTCTATGATGATTTTTATTATAATTAATCAAATGATAAAAATCCGAATAACACTAACGTATAATAGAAAAGTTGCGTATAGAAAAACATTCGACACGTTAGGGAATATTTTTATTAAAATTCTCTCGAGTGTATATTAAAAATAAGTGGATATATGAAAACTCATTTCGGATAAGGAAAACCGCAGTAATATTTTTCCAGCTTTGGTATCACAATGCAGGTTGAAAGGAAAGAAATAGGGGGAAAACAGAGAGAGAGAGAGAGAGATAAAAATAAAATGATTGGAGTAGTCGATTGAGGGAAAGTTCTTTTGACAATCGGGGAACAATGGACCCTCTCCCCTTCTATCCCCCCACCGCATGGGTTATCACATTCGAAAGAATTATTTTCAACGTTGGTATATCTTTTATATTCCCTTTTCCAACCACCACCCAACGACTACGACGACTACGACGACTACGACGTTGCTGAAGACAAGAAGAGGGGAAAGTGAAGGGGTTGTGAGGAGGGGGGGGGGAGAGAGTAAGGGGTACCAACACCAATACTATCTTGAATCGACGAACGGATTAAAACTTTCTCATTCGGCAGTAGAGATAATTGGTTTAGTTATTGGATCCTCCAATTGAATCGCGAACTCAGCAACGCAGTATCGCGTTGCTGCTTTCCTCGCATTTCGTCCTAAGTAGTATATGTGTATGTGTGTATGAGAAAAAGAGAAAGAGAGATGAGAAAGTATGCGTCTCAATAATCCTACGATATATTTTCCTATTTTGTATTTTTTTTTAATTATTTATAGTGATTTACTGCGAAGTGGGATGCCTTTAAATCGGTCATACGATTTCATGAAACGAGAATGAATGAATGAATGAATGAATGAATGATTGAATGAATTGAAGAAAAGGAAAAGTAGGAATTTTTTGTCTAAAGTTCGTTAAAATTCTCGTGCTATCAGATTAATGAAAAATTCTTAATCGTTATCGGTGTGAGAAAGGGGTTTCTATCTTGCGAACCAATCCAATGGAGACATAAAGAAAGAGATTTAAAATAGAGAGAGAGAGAGAGAGAGAATGAAAAATAGAAAGAAGTAGATATAAAGAAGAGAGAAAAAAAAAAGGAAAATGTAAAATAGAGAAAGAACTTTATAAGTTTAATCACTTTTCACATGTAGAGAAAGGTGAGATTCGTCGAGTCATAAAGAAAACTATTAACGAGCGTTAAGAGTGTATATACTATCTTCTTTCTCTCTCTCTTTCTCTCTTTCTCTTTCATTTTTCTTTTTGTATCTTTTTTTCGTCGGTCCATTCTCTCTATTTTATATTTTTTTTTTTCTGCACGACTCAACACAGCATACAATTCACCCTGCACGGTTTAACCAACGAATTTCTTTTGTTTCCTAGACTCTTGCATGCATGCAGCAGCAGCAGCAATACTAGCAGCAGCAATAGTCCAATGTAAAAAGGACACGAGTATGATGGTGGTAGTGTGGTGGTGGTGGTTGTGGTGAAGGTGTACGCTTGGTGTCGTATGTAGGATGCATTTTTACGTTGACGAGCACTATTGCAAAGTCTCGAAAGACGAATGAACATGGTTCGCGTACACTCGTTAGAGAATCGCCAACCTTAATTACTATTGTACCAAGCATTTTTTTTTTTTCCTTTGAAAGTACTATTTCACACTTCTAGGACACTTTTTGTTTCTTCTCGAATC
Source organism: Mischocyttarus mexicanus (assembly GCA_023678845.1). Classification (NCBI taxonomy): domain Eukaryota; kingdom Metazoa; phylum Arthropoda; class Insecta; order Hymenoptera; family Vespidae; genus Mischocyttarus; species Mischocyttarus mexicanus. Next base: position 1,667,541 of record JACGTP010000006.1, on the reverse strand, counting down.
GTTCACTATACTTCGTTACTAATTTTTACACACTTTTTTACAAAGGATGAGAATATTAACGATTTAAACTAAACCTTACACATTGTTATTGTCATCAACCATGATCATCTTTGTATTTTTCATAAAACAATTTTGATGTTAATAATTATTAACGTTATTTTTTGTATCAATAAAACATCATTCTTTTTACGAGACGTTAGATAAAAAATAAATTTTGTATTGGTGGTAAAAAATGTTGGATTTTTCCATTGAATTCTTGCCAAAAATCTCATTTTTTTTTTTCCATCAATTCAATGTAAAGGAATAGAAATGATTTATGGTTATCTTATAACAAAGTGTAAAAATTAAATTAGAAGGATTATTTTAGAGATAGAAATAGTACCGATGATAGTAAGTTTGTCAGAGTGCATAATATAACGTAGGAAACTAGAACTGGTTACTATCACTTAGAAATAGTTACTTTGGTCTTGGTTCTTAGTGAGAAAGGGTTCCATCGAGACGTACCATCATGGTCCTTCTCTTCCTCATAAAGAGGTTCCTCTCCTTACGATACCATGAGGATGTTATAAGTTAGAGCCAATAAAGTGGCATTCTAATTGCACACTATAATGCATTCCGGTAGTATAGTTCTCTTAAGATATATATCCTTGCGAATATTCCTAATTTCGACGAATAATTATAATATTGTAATTATTATGTTATATCCTAGTTGTTCAAACGACTAATTATGCATTCCTTCCTATTCCCCCTCCCCAACTTCCACTTTCCCCTGCCCTATTTCTCATTAACAAGTATAACGTTTCGTTTGGATTTAATTTTAACGTTTGCCTGTCACCATTTATTTTATTTATGCGACAACGAGTTGGTATTTTTTTTTTTGAAAGTATTTGTTACAATTTACGTAAATGATAATTTTTAATATTTTTAGCAACTTAAACGTTATATATATATATATATAAATTATTATTAGTTTTGTTCAGAAAGTATTTTGAATAAATTTAAAATAAAATGATACAAATAATCAAGATGTGAAGATGAAAGAGTGAATTTTGTAGAAAAATTTAAAATTGAATTATTAATACGACAATCTTGATTTATTAGAATCAACGTCGATGAATTGCTTGTTAAATTTATACGAAAGTTGAAGAATGAGATGAAAAATTCTCTATCTCTTATTTTCTTTTTATTTCTTTCGTTTACTTCATTAATATTTCTCAGGTGTATTATAGTAAACGCAATTTTGTTCTTTGACGATGCATGATACTAGAATTTCGTTTAATTTCGTCTTTTGTCGTTGTAATAATGCATTATTAAAACATATATCGTAAAAATATCGGAGAAGAGATGGAAAGTACTATTTTGTAGAAAAAATGATACGATATTAAGGATAATAATTATATAAACGATACAAGCGATCGTTTTGTAACAAAACGATTGATTCTAGATTGTTGTTACTTTTCGTTAATATCATAAATATTAATATGGGGTTTAATTTTTAATAAATCGATCTAAAGTTATACACGCATTAAATGCAATTAAGAGAGAGAAAGAGAGAGAGAGAGAGAGAGAGAGAGAGAGAGAGAGAGAGTTTTGTATTATTATTTAATAATATTTGACTGGAATTATGGAAAATTAATTTAATAGCCGCGATTAAAACGTGTAATTCGTTTGGGTGTAGGTGGAAGGTGATGGGGTAGTAGTAAGTGTGTGAAAATTCACACGTAATAATTTTCCTGAGTTAATTATATATGTTTTATATATATACAACTATTTCCTCTTTCGTGCCTATGTTTATTTTTACGTAGATTTTAATTTTTAAATATCCAGATGTATTGAAAAATAGGTTCAATAATGACGACAATAATTATACTAATGAGGCTATATTTTTAATTATATTATTAATTATATAAATAAATATATTATTAATTATATTATTAATTATACATAAATATTATTAACTATATTAGTTGCAATAATTTAAATTACTTATTAAATTCTAATATCTAATTCTAATCCACGATTTTTCATAAGAGTAATGTGTGTGGTTGTTCGTTAAAAAATTATTTAAAAAATATAATAATAATAATAATAATAATAATAATAATAATAATAATAATAGTAATAATAATAATAATAATAAGAATAATAATAATTAAACATCAGATCCCTATTAGTGGTTACCCTTTTAGTTTTTTCTTCCGACAAGCAAGGATTACTGCGGTTTTATGTATTTGTGTTTTATTTTTCCTTTAAACTCATACAGAGGATATAAAACAATAATTAAAATAATAATCTAAATGAAGAATAATTAAATAAATAATTCTTCTCAATCCTACTATTTATTTAATCTGGATACTTAAAAAAGAATAACATTCTTATAACTCTCGTTGTTTTTTCTTATTCGATATCTTTACTTAAATTACAGAAGATACTAACTTGTAAAAAACAAGTCACCATAATCCTACGTAACAAATCTATCTTCCTCTTTCGACAATTTTTCACTACCCTATCCGGGAAAAACACCACCTACCTACCCTCTTCGTGCTTAGATAAGCACAACGAACATTTTTGCGTTGAGCTTTTCCCGCAAAAGCTTAAGTTTTAATACCGTTGAAGTATAAACAGCAAACCAGAACGGTTGACCTTTTCCAAGGGTTATCTCAACCGATCACCTTTCCTCGGCTTGTCCTTTTCTTTCTCTTCTGATTTTAAACAATAGAAGAACGAAACTACAAAATGTTCTTTAGGTTAAGAAATAAAAAAAAAACATCAGCTTTTTATGACGACGAATTTTCGAAATGGGTTGATCCAAGATAGTACGATGAATAATAGCAAACATCCATTATTTATAATTAATCCTTACTCTTAATTATACTCGATGCTTTCAACGTAATAACTATTTCGTATTAATGTTAGTTTAATTCTAATCTTCGATGTTTTTCTTATTTTATATTTCATCATTTTATAACTATTAAATATTATCAAATAAAATAGAATAAAATATATAAAATTAAATATAATTTAAATTAAAATAAAATAAAAATAAAATATATTTGCTGGTAAAAATTGTATTCCTTAGTAACTGAAACCTTTAATTCCAATACTCAACTTGCATAAAAGATTTAAATACGAAATATACGAAGAGAAAATATTCGAACCTTCTACTTTTTTGGCATACGTGTAACACGTAAGTCTTAGATTTTTCGCCTACGTCATATCATCGAAAAAAGAACCCAATTTGACCTTTCATCTCAAACCCTAGGATTTTCATCCAACCACCCTTTGGTGGTGTCTTAGTCTTTCTTTTCTTTCCCTATTTTTTTTCTTTCTCTCTCTCTCTCTCTATCACTGAAATACCAGAGCCCTTTCATTTTTTTTCTTCTATCCTTTTTCTCTAAAGTAAACACCCTATTACGAAGGTCGTACTTTTTTCACCAATCAAATAGGACCAATCTTTGAACGGATCTGCTTGCAACTTATCGTCTTGATTTATCATCGACCAACCATCATCCTAAGCTTTGGTATAAAAAAAAGAAAAGGTGAAATGATTAGGAAAAAAAATGTTAGCTTCGTTAAAAGGTTCTTATTACGTTCTTTTATTTTCTATTTTTATTCTGATGATTTTTATTTCTCAATTTATTACTTTAATAATAAATTTTCTATAAGATATAATTTAGGTTTTCTTTTTTTAACTAATAATAAATTAAATAATCATTTATTGAAGTGAAAACTTCTTTAGTCGCGTTAGACGATTCATGGTAAAGAAAAATCTTATGGGTTTACATCAGCAACATGATAAATAATGTGATCGTATACATATTTACACACCAATACATTATATATACCCGATTGTATGTGTGTGTTATTTGAAAATTTCATGATTTATACAAAAAAAGGTATGTTTGTCTTTGATCAAAAGCCTTTTTGCGTGTGTAATCTGAAATATGAGAATGTGTGAAGTATTGCAGAACCTTCTTTTGTATAAATCATGAAATTTTCAAATAACACACACATACAATCGAGTATATACAATGTGTTAGCATTTTTAAACTATAATTTTTAATATTACAATCAATTTGAAAATTCAAAATACAGTTTTAAGTTTTCACTTCTGTTCTCATGACTGACTCCAATTTTTTGTTTCATATTGTTAGGATTAAAAGTTACTTTTACTATAGTGTATTGGTTTTGTTTTAATCGATACATGTATATCCCACACATCACAAATATCGACTATTACTTTTTCAATGAAAGGTAGTTGACATCAAAGGGTTGTTAGATCTGTCCTTGAAATCCACGTATTCTACCCAGACCCTAGACTGCTTTTTTTGCCTTTTCATTTTTTTTTTATCGTCTCGTTCTTTCTTTTTCCAAACAAATGATGGAGCTTTGTTTATATTCTGAGCTTACATTTTCATGAAAGAATGAAAGAAAATTTCCAATCCCCTCTTCCACAACTTTATTCCGAGATGATTAAAAATTCTTTTTACCGATAAAGATTATTATTTGGAGAAAAAAAAGAGATTTATTTTTAATATACTACCTTTTATAATATTCTAATGGGATGTAGATTTGCTTGAAAAATTTATGCTTTAATCATTTTAATAATAAATGATATTTATTAAACCAAATAGATTGGTTTGTCTTTTGAGAAAACTAACTCATTCGTAATATACTTTATCTCTCGTAACTTTAAAGACTAAAGTTTGCTTCTTGAATTCTGACTAAATCAATTTGAACGCAAAAGATGAAAAAACAAAAAATCATATTAAACCAAACTCTGGGTGGAATTTTATTTTTATATAAATAAATCCCCATTTGCAATGTACTTTCTGCGTAAACTTCTTTAATGGATGAAAGTTAGCTTCTGTATAAAATAATTTTATTTCCCCCTTTTTTTTTTCTTTTTTTTTTTCGTAAAAAATAAAATCCCTGACGTTTAATTTATTTCATAACTTCGAGATCGTAATAAAAGAAAAAAAAAGAAAATATATATAATATCACCGACTATATTTTATATATAAATCTTATTGTCTTTTCTTTAGTCAGAAAAACGTGAATCGGAAAAGAAGAAAAAAAAGGTAAGAAAACTGAGGAAATAAATAAAAATGAAAGAAAAAATAATAAAAAAAAAAAGGTGTACGACGAAAGAAACTCTAAAGAAGAAGACCCCTTAGTCAAGTTTTTTTTTATCTTTTTCTTTATTTTATTCAACTTTTCTTTTATTCTTCTTCTTCTTCTTCTTCTTCTTCTTTTTCTTCTACAACAACAACGTTTGCAAATTCTCCACGCGATGATTTTCAACAAAAGGGGATGAGTAAAGTTTAATTGGAGCGCATAAATATGTAACTTTAGCGCTTTTAAAAGCATACCGGTAGTGTCCGGTGAGCGTTAGAAAAACGCGTAAGCGTTTTCCCGCTTGCGGGATACTTTTTTTATTTTCCCTTTTTTTTTTCAACGAGCCTCGTTTCTCGTAGTCGTGATTTTCATAAGCTGATACAAACACAAACACAAAGAGACATGCACATTAGAGATGGACGTATTATTTTTACATATTACGCATACGCATACGTTAAGTACACATATGCACTTGAGTAAAGATAACACACTCACCTACATATTATATTAGAGATAGACATATTATTTTTACATACTAAGCATACGCGTACGTTAAGTACACATATACGTACAAATATACACATGTGTACACATGTATATACTTGAGTAAAGATAACACACCCACTCACACATATTTGAAATGGATATATTACTTTTACATACGATGTATGCACATACGTAAAGTACACGTACACAGGTGTACGCATATATACACATGTGTACACATATACACAAGTAAAGGTAACACACCAACACATATTAGAAATGGATATATTACTTTTACATATGTTACGCATACGCATATGTAAAGTACACACACATATATATATACAAGTAAAGTTAGTTTAGTGATGTTCTTCTCTTTCTAACACGTTGATTTCGATCGTTCGCTTTTGCCTATCATTTAGCTTATTTCACTCTGAATAATCTCTCACGCGAATCGGACATAGAGACTCCGCCCCCTACTAGCATAATTCATTCCACCTGGTGTATATTCTACTTCTATTTTATCCTACATGTCTCTCGTGAAAACGCGAACGAGTTTCTATCGAGATTTTCGTGTTTTTAATGTTCCAAGAGATAAAGTAACAAACAAAGATGGAATGATATTTAAAATAACAAAAAACTAAGGAAAAATTCGAGAGATAATGTGAGAGGAAAGGGGACTATAAAAGAAAGACTTTGTTGGTAAAAATTATGATTCGATCGTTAGAGGATATCTGTATAGTTTTCTACGAATTTAAATGAATACTATTCTAACAAAAAGTTAGATAAATAATTATTACTGATATCTATCTGAAGAACAAACATTGTGTAAAGATAAAACGAATACTTGACTGTGAGGTGAGTTACGGTTTTGTGTGGATAAATATGTGTATTACTGCGTAACAATACTTAACATTATTTATTCTAATCAAAAGAAATAATATCATTTTTAATTTATAATTATTTTAAATAATATACCAAAAAATATTATATTCAATTACATTCTACTTTAAACTCTGTTTTAAATGTAATAATAATAATAATAATAATAATAATCGTTGGTGGTAGTAATATCCATGTTTACTCTAAACGAAGGTCGGGTTAGTTTTTCCTAGAGTTCTAGAAGATTATAACAAATGGGAGTGCAAACGAATCGGTTGGATGAATATGAATTAAGGGAAGGATAAGAAATATTTTGATGAAGGATAGTTGCAAAATATCTTTTTCTACGTTTCTAATGAAATCTAAACAATATAGTTGTTCGATGTATTTCGTTTGCATATAAATCTTTTGAAAGTATCATTTAATATACATTAAAAAAAAATACTTTTTTATTATTATTGAATGATATTTTCTTTCATTTCGATTTAGATTTAATTTTATTTTAGTTTTCACAGGAAAAGATAAATACGTTTCGTTCGATTCGAAAGACTAATCGAAAAAAGGGAAACTCTTCAAAAGAGGTTTGATAATGAAATAAAAATCACGTTGCTTAGCTAGGATTTTACATTAGAAAGAAATAAATAAATAAAGAAAGAAAGAGAAGTGTGTGAGTGAGTGAGTGAGTGAGTGAGTGAGAGAAAAAGAAAATATCTGTGGCTGTCTGTGAAAATGGGATGAAACTTATACGAGTGGTAAAACGGGGATGAAAACCTGCTTGAAGGAAGTTTTCCTCTTTCGTTAAAAGATAAATAGAAACTAAAGCTAAGAGAAGATTGTGGAACGCGGTATTAACGGGAGGGAGGGAACAGTGAGGAGAGAGAGGTGGGAGGTGGGTGTAAGAAGAACCTTGGAACTAGACAGAGAAAATGAAAAAGATAGTAAGAGGTAAGAAATAGAGATACAGAAGAGGAGAGAAGGAAAGATCAAGAGAATGAGAAAATGGGATAAGAAAAAAAATAAAAAAAATAAAAAAAAAGGAATTTAGTCTTATTTCTCACTCGTTCTTTTCTTCCTTACTGTTTTCTTTTCCTTCTTATTCTTCTTTTGGCAACGATAAATCTTGAACGCGTAGTTACAGGTAGGAGAAATACCAGTTAACTTTCGGTAATGGGTTTGTATTAGTTCTATTCTAGAATCAGGAAAAGTTTCGTTAGAATAGTTAGTCTTTGAAGATCACGTTCATTGTTATTTCCTCCCAATAAACTGGATGTCTCGTTCATTCGATTCTACTTTTGCTTTCTATCTATCTTTCTCTCTTTCTGTTTTGCTTTATTTCCTTTTTTTTTTTTCATTTTATACTTCTATCAGAAATTACATCGAGATAAAGCGTACGATCCGAAATCGAACACGTCAAAATGAAACGTTTCTATCTAGGAATGGTGTATGTCGGTTGTTCAACGAATCGTCGAAATCTATTAAAGGTTTATTTCGAGTATGATAGAAAGAGAGAATGAACGATTCTTTTTCCGTTCAGTATGTACAGTGACTGCTAAAAATATTTCGATGATAGATAGTATGATTGATTTTTTTTATGGTATCGTAGATTTTGTTATTTGTCAATCGAACACACCCAACTGTTCTTTAAATCGTATTGTTTCTCAATATCGTAATAATGATTTTTTTACAAATACTACATAACATGATAAATAAAACGAACGTTATTCTAGAATAATTTTGCCGAATCGAAGAAAGATATTAAATCAATTCGTTGAATAATTTATATCGTACGAGAAACAAATGTAAATTTGTTAAAGTATACAATAAATGGAATAAATGAGATATATTCGTTAGAAATAATAACCTAGGTGATTAATAAACAATATTACGTTTATAAATAAAATCATATTTGTTAGTCGATATATGTAAAATTGGAAGAATAAAATTAAACACTTATTACAATGATGATAATAAATGATAGGAACGATAATCAGGTCGATTAAATTAACGAATATTCTACTCTGTATAATGTTGGAATATTTTTCATAGTAACTGTATAAATATATATATGTACATGTATATTACTTGGAGGTTAGTATTGATAAAAATTTCTAGTTCTTTTTGAAGTTGCAATTCCGAGGATAGCTTCGTGATGCCTCTCCCGTTTCCTATTTCTCTCTTTCATATGTATTCCAAAATTACACGGGCTGCATACGAGTATACATATACAATCTAACCAGCGTGTATACAGCTACACCTCGTGGCAACATCCATATCGTCCTGCAGTTATCATTTTCACCGCGCTCCAGATACCATAGCTGATAATTGATATCCACGCGAGGGTACCAGGGACTCGAGTAATTTATCGTTCCACGCTTCGTGGTTCGTAAAAAAATTTGGCATCGGTTCAGATCGTTGTAAAATACTCTCTCTCTCTCTCTCTCTGTCCAACCCCCCTTACTCCCCCTCCTTCTCCACTTTTCCTCTCTCTTTCTATATTTCTAACTCTCTCTTTCTCTCTCTCTGTTTTACAAAATTTGTAAACAAACGATTTCGTCGAATCTAATCTTTTTGCAATAATATGCATCGTATTATTGATTATTCGTGGGATTTAATAAACGCCAAATATTTTTATCTATTTCCTGGTAATGGGGAAAAATTGTATTCCAACCAATCAGAATCATGACTTATTTCTTGCACTTCTATTTCTTTCACTATTCTTTTCTTGTTTTTGCTTTTTTATTTATCCAAGCACACTATAGTACTCTGACCGTGGTAAAAATGAACGGTCGGAGATATTTCGCAAGCTCGACAGCTTTAATACCTCTTCTGTACACCGGTAAACAAATTTTTTTCTACATCCTTCGCGATGCTACTACCTACATCGTTCGTATTTGTCTTTCCTACGGTGTATACTCGTATGAAAAATAGAAAAGAGAGAGAGACACAAAGAGAGAGGAGAGAAACCGTGTGTGTGAGAGAGAGAAAGAGACAAAGATGAAAATGGAAGCACGTAGGATAGGGGTCAGGAAAAAAAATATTCGGACACTTTTTGAAAATTGTGCAACTTTTTGTTCTAGCCCCCGGTTGGTCGGAAAAGTGTTCTGAATTTTTAACTTGAAATGGGAAAAAATCAGTGGTTGCTGGCCGTGTGATGTATGCGAAAAAAAGGGCATAAAATAAAAAGTATAAATAAAAGAAAAGATAGTTTCCGTGCTTGGTATGGTACTGATAAAAAATACAATATGAGAACCTTTTAAACATTTTTTTGAACTTTTACATTATTTTTTTCTTTTTTTTTTTTCGTTAAAGAGAATTCTCATATTTTCTACATCCAATTTTCTTTAGTGCAACATGTGCGAATATCTTTGTCAGATTAAAGATGATTTATTTTTCAAACACGTTAACCCCGCACATTTATTAAACGCTATTAATTAATATACCTATTATTTTTATTTATTTATAAAAATAATAATATATATATCAAAATAAATTACTATAGAAAAAATAATAATATTATATTTATTAAAAAGATCAAAAATACAAATTAGACAAACGAAGATTAAGTTTTGATTTAAAAATCATTAATTATTCCGACAAATAATTTACTTGGAATAATTGTAACATTTAAAGATCTAGATTTTGATTACTATAATATAATAAAAAATGTTTTAATCACTTTTATGATTAAAAAGATCATTCAATAAACGTAACTCGTTCTTGTACGATAAAAGTAATTTCATTTCGAAAAGGGATTAAAATATTTTTATAATAAACGTGTATTCATACGTACACACACACACACACACACACACACACACACACACACATTTATATCCATGTCGTACGCAGAAGAGGATAAAGAAATAATTAATTTCCATGGATTGGAAATTCACTCGATTCCTTTTCGTTTATGTACTTTTGAAAGTTTGCGCGTGTTCTGTGTATTCCTACATCGTTAAAATCGATGAACAAACTTTAATATTTAAGCTGTGAGATTTGAAACAGCGTCTGTCTACGCGCATATTCAATTAATTATAATTTATCTGTTATTTTACTTTAATATATAAATATATATATTTATATAAGTCAACGAGTCTAAAAACATACAAAATCAAAGTTCACGTCTCGTGTCTGTTCTTCTTCTCTTCCTCAGAAACTCATTCCATTTCTTTTTTTTTTCTCCATTTTCTTTCCGTTTACATTAAACTTTGAAATTTAATCAGAAGAAAGTATACTTCTACGAAATTAAAGTAAAAAATTAACAGAAGATAAACGTTAGTTATCTATCTCTTAAGTAGAACTATATCTCGCCTAAAGGTAAATTAACTTTTATATTAAATATTTAATATTATTATTATTATTATTATTATTATTATTAATTTTTCTGTCTCATTATTATTCCTTATTAGATTTTTGTTCCAAATAGATACGAGATTTTATTCTTTCATTACGATTAGAATTAAATTATAAATTACTAGTTAGTTGAATCAAAAAAATAAAAAATATATATATAACACTTTGTTATCATACTTGGATTAAAAAAAAAAATAGAATAAAACCATAATAGAAAGAAGATATTATTCAGAATACTCATCCATGATAGCATAGATTTTGTTAGTTAATGAGACCCAAGGTATAGTGCATGATATAGGTACTCATACGTTTACACTTAAACATAGTTATCACTACCTACTAATTAACGTAAAACGGTGGTTTGTTATTATACATTGCGAAACTCGTTAGCGAAATATTCTGTTGTTAGTTATAACGGTAATCCTCATTTTCCCACTCTCTCTCTCTCTCTCTCTCTCTGTCTATCTTCTCTCTCACTCTCTTTCATATTCGCGTGCACGTTTTAAATTATTCTCCAACGTTGGTTGAACCTAAATACGCGAGCTTCCAATACCAATGAGAAGTCGAAGTTGAGAATACCAATGGGTGTGGGGTGAGAGAGGGGAAGTGAGATAGAAGATATTAGGAATACGTACATACATGTTATATTTCGTATGGGTTATATCTGTGGATTTACTAGCATGATGTAGAAAGAGAATGATAGTATGCGAGTTAGTAATGCATATTCTACATACGTTATCCAAGAACTTAGACGATATACTAACTCTGATATGTTACAGGAAAATCTTGCCTAGAAAACTTTTCCATCGAATCTTTCCACGATTAGGATGAAATATGCGACTATTATTAATCTTTGGAATATATTGTAGTTCAAATTATTCTTATAATTTGTTCTACATTCGGTATAATACTTTTATTTATTTATCTTTTTTTGTGTGTGTATTTTTCAAATTGAATATTATCGTTTTGAGAGGAATTGATAGTTGTAGTTATGTTTAAAAAAATTATATTTAATAATTTGAAGTGTGTTTGTTAGTATTGATTGTTTAATAATTTTCATTTAAAGTATGTATATATGTATGTATGTATTTTAACTTATATGCATTTGAATTTATATGGAGTTAGAATTTATTTTATCGAATCTTTGTTTTTTGTCAACGTGTATTAAATTAATACGAATTATTCGTACATCACGTCAAAGTTATTTGATTTGATTGTTGTTTAGTTATTTACAAGTTAGTTGTTTAGGTATTTGCTTATTTAGAATAATCGAACTACGTTTCCTGAAACTCTTGCCAGTGTTTGGATTTATTTCCATTCTGAATGTATACTTTTACACGTGGATCGAATTTATACGCGTTATGTGTTCTATCGAAGTTTGTATAGAACATACCGATCGGTAATTTAGTTTATTTGAAAGTTGAGTAATTAGAAAGTTAACTTTAACTATTTAGAAGTTATTGTTTTAGTTAGATCCATTTAAGTTATATAATCACGATTTTATATTTGTTTTATTATTACGTGAATTGTGTTAGTTTTATATTTTTAAATTATTCTTATTTAAAATATAAATAATTATTTTCTTGTTTATTACATGCAATACAAATTTCTATTAATCACTCACTTATATAAAAGGAAAAATAACGATTAAGTAAAATCGTTATTATTTTAAACAAAATATCTTTCTCTTACATTTCTCATCCTCTTATAAAAAAATCTTGGTACTTAAGTAAAGTTTAATTCATCGTAATTACAATTTTTCATTTCTTAATTGACTTACTCTCGGTATTCTTTATATTTTCATTTATAAATGAAATGAAATATATCATATGTGTATATTAAAATTATATTTGATTTTATTTGATTTTAAATCCATTGCAAGTTAATTATTCTTTTCTTTTTCTTTTTTTTCGTTCTCCTATTATATTCGTTTAATATACATCTGTAAATTTGATCGATACATGGGCTCGGTACATAAATTTATTCTCTCTCTTTCTCTCTCTTTTTTTTTCATCGAGTATTATACGTCATATCGAAGAATATCAGTTTCGTCGGTTGAAAACTCTTTCTATTCGATGTTCCAGAAATCGGAGGGATAATCACGGCTCGGCTCGACGGGAATAAAGTCGTTCATGCTTTCAATGGACCACCGTCTCGTGGAATCGGATTTTCCATTGTGTTATATGTATGTATAAGTTCTTTTTTTTTTCTTTTTTCATTCATAAAAAACGAGAGATAGAAAGAGAGAGAGATATATATATATTAAAGAATTCGATGCCTCACTTCATCCTTCTCGTATTTCTTTTAGGCGAACATTACCCGTTGAGAAAACGCATAGATATGTAAGTTATATAAGTAAGTAGATAGATATGGATATATATATTTACATATATATATGTGTGTGTATGTGTAGGTGTGGGTATGGGTGAGTAGAAGGAATCCCAGATGACATGCACTGCACGATCATCCTTACTTTTCCTATCTTTCTTTTTATTTATTTTTTTTTCTCTATAAAACTTATTTCCATACCACAACTGAAAAAAAAAAGAATGACAAAAATTTTCAATACTTTATGGATTTTCCTAAATGGCAAATCGAACGTGAGATACAGCATTTTGTTCTTATCCCTTCCATTTTTTTTCCCTCCTATACTGTATTACATGTAATAAATAAAAATATATAGAAATATTAAAATACCAAAAAATAAAAATACTACAAAATTAAAAATACTACAAAAATCCAACTACAAGTTTAAATTTAAAGAACAAGAAATTAATTTTAAAAGAATCAATTGTTTAAGATAAGAATCATTCGTCACGAATTCCTCATCATGCGGACGAATATGTGTTAATGTTAAAAATAAATATAACAAACAATAGAGTCTGAGATTGTTATTATTAATATTAAAAAAAAATAATATGAAGTGTGTAAGAAAGAGGGAAATAAATTTTCAAAGTAATGTTTTTTATTAACATTCATCATTGCTCACGTAACTCTAGTTTCTTCGGAAATAAAAAGGAGAGAAAAAATTGTGGACTTCATTGACGTATGAAGAAGGTATCACATGTATTATACTACTATATCCTGCATCCTTTACTATATCTCTAGTGCATACTGGAAACGAGGTAAAGGGCAGGAAGTAAGAGAGAAAGGAGAAAAGGAAAGATATACCCGGAAGCACCTGGCTGAGGATTTGCATAGGACAATATCTTGCGACTGATTTATCCTTGAAGAAGAAAAAGAGAAATGGAAAGGAAAGGAAAGGAAAGGAAAGAGAGAAAGAGAGAGAGAGAAGAACCAGGCGTATTCGTAAAATTTATTTCCTCAGTGCCTTATGCGCCTTCTGCGAAATAAAGGAAGCTCTCTTCCTCTTCCTTTTCTTCCCTCTCCTCCTCCTCCTCTTTCTCCCTATTCTTTTATTTTCCGTCTTCCTTCGTTTCTTCCTTAAGCCCATTCCAGTTACGCCTCCCCACTCACATTTTTTATTTTTTTTAACCGGGGGCGGATTTAGGGAGAGGCAACAGTGGTTGAAACCCTCGGGTACTTTCACAATTTTTTATTTTTTTTTGTTTTGTTTTTACAAATCGTTAGAAATAACCAATTTTTTGAAATATTAATAACAATAATTGAGATCCATTTTTAATTCTAATTTTTAAATATATATATATTATTTAATAATAATTTTAATAATTTTCTAATAAAATTCTAAATATAATAATGTTATCAGAGATAGAAATATTTCATTGGATAATGAATTATGTGATATTATATATAAAATGTACGATATTTAATGCACATATTTGTTAAATTATTGTTTAGATTTTTAAATAATTAGTGAAAGATCTACTATTTTGTTACATCACAGGATCTTCATATTCTTAAATCCAGCTCTGTCTTGTAACATCCCTGCTAACCCACCCACACGTATCACTGAACTACGAATCAGGTTGGGAACCCTTCATCCCTTTTTTCTTCGCCTTTATTGTCAGTTGTTCTACGATCGAAGATACAAGAATTCTTTTACTAAAGAAGTACGAGAAAAGGAAAGAGACAAAAGGAGAAGGATAATAAAAGATCACTGAGTTGTCCTCGCGAAGGTTCGTCGCCGTCATTTATGGGTTTTACTGTTAGGTTTATTGCTAGCAACTTTGACTCCTCTTGCAAAGAGAGCTTCTAAGATTTACGAGTAACGTCAATTCTCTACTATATTTACCCTTTTATTTTATTTTCTCTCTCTCTCTCTTTCACTCCCTCATTCGTTCCTTCTTTTTTGATCATTTTCTATTTCACTGTCTGGTTCTGTCTCTATCAGACTGTTATGTGAAAACCTAGTACGTAGCATGATTGTTCAATTTAGAAAAAGAATCTTTGCTTTTTTTCTATATTAAAAATAATTAAATAAAATAATAAAATATATATATAAGTAAAGTGATATTATATGCAGAATAATTTGCATTAATTATAATTGTATATTAAAACATTATTTTGAGTGGAGAAAAGGAAATCGGAAATCTGTCTAGGTAAAAGGAATTCAATTTTCATAATGTTCACTTCACGTGACGTCCGACGAACGTCTATCCTGGCCACGAAATTAAATTATGTGGGTTATTGTAAAATCTATCGGATGCCGGCTACTTTTTATCCGATATTGTTACCTAGAAAATGAAAAATGGGTTCTCTATGTACATATATAATACATACATACATACATACATATATCTTTTCATTCAAGACTTTGTCGCTTTTGTCGGACATAGTTGAATAGAAATTTTCTATTGGCATAGAATATCGAAATAGATGTTGTTGTTGAATTAAATTTCTTGAATTAAGTTACATGTAATTGTAACATTTAAAATATCGTATGTGTAAAATATAAAACATAATAAAAATAATATACCATTTACATATGTTTCTCTGTTTTTTGTTGTTTTTCTTTGAAAGGAATTTTTTAATTTAATTTTTATTTAAAAAAATATAGATTGTATATTGTAAAATTGTAGTATCGAGTGTTTTTGAACGAGAAATGTTAAATAAATGAATAACGTAGAAGTATTTTAGGTGAATTTTATTCGAATAAAATATATTTTATTTATCAACCCTGTCGCATGCTAGGACAAGGAGAAGGGGCTGAGGGTATATAAACAAATGGAATAATTAAATTTATAAGATAGGTACTCGTTTGAGATAATCTCGACTCACTTACCGTTCAGAACGTGGACCAAAACGCTTGCTGATTCAGCCGTGGACGGGGCACACGTGTAATTTCCAGAATCAGCAGGTAACGCTTTTGATATTAGAAGACGGGATGTTCGCGTTTGCTTCTCAGTAACGACGTTTATTCCACCCCTTTGACTATAATTGATAACGTGATCGCCCTTATACCTGAAAACAGAAATTGCATTCTTCTTATATTTCAAGAAATTAACAAGAAAATCTTATACAAGTTAATTCAAAAGATATTTTTTTATTTTTATTTTAAGCACAAGATAGTGTTTTAAAAAATGCAATAGAAAATTAAGATTATTTGAATAGACCATAGGTTGCTTGTGTTACTTCCAAAAGAATACTTTAAAAGTAACTAGCAAAGTTTTCAACTAGAAATTTCAGTTTTTAAGACTTTGAACCCTAGAGAATATCTGCTATACAGTATTAACGATCAACTTAATCTAAATATAATAATAATTAATATCGTAGAAGATTTTCAAACACTCGAGATGTATAGAATGGATGTGAAATTGATCAAAAACTATTATGCGTTAGCACGTTTCCCGAACATTTTAGTAAAGCTGAATTACTATTCGGATCTGAACTTTACGGAAAACCCAATATTTGCTGCTGAAGTTGCATTGTCAGCAAATATTCCTTTGAAGTGACGTTTTACTATTATATAAGTACAAAAGGTGTCGAGACCCTTCCTGTGCTCGCTCGCGTACCAAATTGGAACGAATTGTATCTCCTTCTTGAGTGTTGAAAATTGGAAAATAAAAAAGAAAAAAAAAATGACAAAGAACGAAATCGAACGATATTATTAAATCTAATTTTTGGAATCATTTTTAACGTATTATTTCATTTATTAAAAAGAGTCTCCCTGTTTAATGGGTTGAACAAATCATATTTTGTTGTTAATGCATAAATTGATTCTAAAACATATTTAAAACTCCTACAAAATGTTTAATAATCCGTCAATCATACAGGGTGACCTCCGTTAAGGAATAATAATAATAATAATAAAATAAAGGAGAAATAATTTATGTGAGATATTGATTAGAAATTTAGAAATATTCTCACCAATAAATGAAGGATGGTGGTTCGGGTGTTTGTAGTACGATGCAAGTCAGGTTTATGTCGCTTCCACTCTTGATGTACAATTCCGAATTGCCACTGATTTTCGCTTTAGACACTGCCGAAATAACGTATACACAGAGGATATAGAGAGGTATATATATATAGATAGTGAATTTAACTCTACCGTTAACTAAAATCACTATGCATGTGGTTTATATCGTGAGAGGTGGCACCTAGTGATAATTGATTTAGAGTTTGGTAAGCTATACGAAATGTGGTATTGTAACTCGTAACTCGTAACTCCACCACTGTCGTTTACATATGTATTTATATATACATACATATACATATAGATACATAGAGGATATATACACACATACATTCTTTCAGTATTTTAATTTAATCAACATTATCATCACTAACTTTTGGAAAAAGTATTGAAATTCATACGAGAATGGTAACAAAACTGTTAACGTTTTTAGAAAATTATTGAAACTATATATTATTAATTAAATATAATATAATATGAATTTACAAGTTGGAAAAATACGAAATAACTGACAATGTGAAATATACTTGCCCACTACGCTTAAATTAAATGCTTGGCTGATTTTCGGTTCAGTCGAGACTTGACACTCATAAGTACCGCTGTCTCTGACTTGGGGTGAGCTAATTTTCAAGGTCCATTCATCACTTCCGTCACTGTGCAATGATTGAAAACGTTGATCGTTCGTGTATGTTAAAATTCCTACGGTCAGTATGTGAAGATCTCGTTTTCTTATCCACGATACCTGCAGTAAAACAGAACACCAAAATTAAATTTATAAAGAATTAAATCTTACTAATGAATATATATCGAACAATGTTTATTTATTATATTTAATAATGATATTATAATATTTTAAAAATTTCAATAGCGTTGTATATAATTTAGAATATTTCAAAACAAACAAGTATTATTTTTATAGTTATTATATTTAGTTGAAATATCCAAGGTATTTCAGTTACAAGCATGCTCGAATTCAAGTAACACTTATCACCGTAGTAAAATATTTTCAAACTAAAAAAAATTACAAATATTGAATAGGAAGGAAGGAAGGAAGGAAGGAAGGAAGGATGAGAAAAAAAGTTTTTAATTCTGCACATTCGAGCGTGATTTTGGGTAGATGAAAATTAGTGCATACGAGAGGCACACTGTGCAATGAAACTACCGCAACAAGGGACCGATTGCCATATTCTCTCCTGTCGATCCGGAAACGAGAGTGCCACGGTGAAATTGCAGAAAAGTGAAACAAAAAAAGAAGAGAAACAGAGAGAAAGAGAGAGAGAGAAAAAAAAGAAAAACAGTCAACAGGAACGTTTATCGGACGATACGCGGGATGATTGCAATCGCGATTTCCTATGGTTTCTCTCTTGACGTCGTATTCGCGAATGCATTCCTGCACACACATCCCTCTTCCCACCCCCTTCATTTTTTTTTCCAAAGAGAATTGTAAAGTGCTACCTTTGCTCCGATCAAAAGGAACTTTCTTTTTTATTTTTTTCTGTCAGGTTCTACGGTAAAAATGAATCCTCTATAACATTCTATGAATTCTTACTCGTACGTTTAATAATACTCGTACGTTTTCTATTATAATTATTTTTTTTTAGACAACATTTATTGTTTGTTAATACAGATAGTCCTTCTTACAACAAGATTTTGCCATAAGACCATAAGAAAAAATTGCTAAAACTTTTGTACGACATTTACACTCTTGCAACACTTGCATAACACGATTTTTGTTCGACATATATCAATATTAAATTACCTTCAAATAATACAGGAAAGGTATATTTATTTTGGTTAAATAAAATATTTACAATGACCTTTCAAGAGTCAGTAAACGAATTATTGTACCCGAATTGTTATAGGAGGGTTACCTGTATTTAAAAAAATAAATAAACTTTTGTGTTTTGCGAATAAATAATCTGGGAATTTTTTAAACACGTATATAACGATGAAAAGATTAATAGAAAAAAAACACACATGTGTACCTTATTTAAAAAAAGATAAAAAACTAGAATTGAAAGATCCTTTGAGATGAAAGCCTGACTCATATCAAAAGTTAAGAAAATATTCTTAAAGTATACTGCGATGACTCTTGTATTTTCCTTACATGCGTATGTTACATATGCGTTCTTGTGTATTCGTATGTGTGTGTGTGTGTGTCGAGTGGACGTTTGCGAAATTTGATTTATCGCCGATTACGATCGGTGATTGGAGCACGACGGCTTCCTGGCGCGTCACCGAGCATGATGCATGAGTCCAAGCGATAACGCGTGATGTCGACCTGTTCTATTCTCCTTCTCTCTCTCTCTCTCTCTCTCTCATACATACATAGACACATACACATACAGAGTAACCGTGTGTGAATTTATCTCTTTGTCGAAGTTCTGTCACACCTATGACGCACCTATCCGCGAAATTACGTCAAGAGTGAACGCGTGCCGATCTCGAGTGAACGAGCAAGATTGTGTTGTGTCATTAGTAGTAACGATTAGGAACTTTATTTTTTTATGGATTATCATTATAAATATGATGATTTATATATAATAAATATTTAGTGGTATAAACAAACATCGTATTAATAATTAATTATACACGTGGATATATTACTTTGACAGTTCTAAAAGACTTTTTAAAATATGAACACAGAATATTCAATAACAATTTAAATTTGTATAAAATATTATAATTTTATATAAACTGTTTGTATATGATTTTCTTGCATATTTATATGTATATATATATAGAAATAAAATTATAATTAATTATAAACGTGGATAGATTATTTTGACAGTTCTAAAAAAACTTTCTAAAATATGAATATCCAATTACAATTAAATTCATAGAAAAAAAATATATATATTTATGCATAAAATTCTAAATGTTAATGAATTTAATATACAAAGATCAAAGTAATGGTATCTCTTAAATAAAAACAACTACTATAATAATAATAATTAATAATACTCATGGATAATATAATCCAGATAGTTTTAAAAGACTTTCTGAAATGATGAATAGAGAAATAGAGAAAAAGAGAGAGAGAGAGAAAGAAAAGAAAGGATTATTTTGAGATCATTCAACCGTTTACTTTGGAAGGAAATACGAAATATGAATTTAGAGAGGGAGAGAGAGAGAAAAAAAAGAGAAAGAAGAATAGAAAAGGGTAGGAGGTTATTGTGAGATCAGTCAACCGTTTACTTTGGAAGGAAATACGAAATATGAATTTAAAGAGAAAGATAAAGAAAATGAAAGAAATAAGGAGAAAAAGAATATGTTTATTTCCAATCGAACAAATTCATATTTGATAAATTTGATGGAATCTTTTATGAAAATAGAATTTTTCAATATAAAACAACCATACCAATTGTATATATAGAGCTGGTAAGAAAAAAATGTTGGATTTATGGTTTCAATTCAATAAGAATTTCTTCACGATATCTTCAATTCCTTTTTTTTTCTTATTTTGTATATGTGTGTGTGTGTATTAGGAAAAAATATTGAAATATTTTTCCGATATTCTCGTGTAAATATATTCAAAGATATTTGTTTTTTATTTATCTTTATCTTAGAACTGTTTCGATAGATTTTATTTTTACGAATCCTTCCGATCGATATTTCTTTTCGTTCCTCGTAAGATTCGCCCCACTTTGTTTTCTATCTTTTTTTTTTTCTTCTGAAATCTTTCTGATTGATTTCTTTTTTTTGTTCATCGTAAGAGATTGAGTCCACTTTGTTTTGTTTCCTTTTTATTTCTTTTGAGAAGGAAAATAAAATATGTAGATGGAAAACTTACAGCACGATCTCCAAGATTGCGTACTCTGCAATGTAAGTAAGCGGATTGGCCGACCGTTGTCGTGGTTTCTCTTTTGGTAGTGTTGTCGAAATAAGGTTGACTAAAAGGTTGCTCCCAGTATGCGGATGAATGATGCTCGACAACCGAACCTCCGCTTTTTGACGCACATTCTGCAAAATATGAATAATACAAATGATTCGTTTCGGTGGTTTTTTCATTCTGGTGATGATACATAAAATACGATGTTTGTTTTAATTTTTATTTATTTTAAATTTACTTTCTTCGGTGGTTTATTTTTTTTTTACTTTCTATACCATTTCAACTTCAAATTGAGACTAAAGAATTTGAAGTTAAAATGGTATAGTGTGACGTCCGATTTTCCAAATTATTTTTTCACAGTAATAAGATTAAGTCACGAGTTACACAATTTTCAGTAATTAACATAAAGGATTGAAACACACCATTTAAATGATCAATGTAAAAAATAAATTCAATTTCAGTAGTTTAGATAAACGCTAACACAATTTTTAATTATTCTACCTGTATAATTTGTTTTAATATTTAATATATATTATCCAGTTCATATAATTAATTTCTAATAACAAACGAAGTGATACAACTCATGCTTTAACGAAGATTTATGCTGAAAATTTTGTTTACACATTAAAAAAATGTTAATAAATGTATCATAAAATGTTCAAAGAGAGTTCTATCTTTTTATTGGTAGTCGAAAAAAAATTCTTAAAAAATGTTTAAAAAACTGACATGTCATACGAGGTGATGATCCCCTTTAAGTAACTAGCTTTTAAAAAAATATTATGATTAATAACTTATAATTCATTTTGTATATTAAATTTCGTGGTTTAATATAGATTAGTTTAGATAATGTTTGTTAATAGAGAAGATAGGGGATGGGAAGTAGGGGATGGGAGGATGGGAGGATTGGGTAAAATGTTGGTACAGTTTTCTACAGAAGAAACATTTATTATGTTCGTATTAGAAGGGAAAAGGGATAATCCCTAAGCTTTCGTCTACTTGAGCACAATCGTTTCACTGGTTTGCCGGTTCGGTTACGTTCTCTACTCTAAATTCGATTTCGTAGGACGATATTGGGAACGGGTACGGGTACGGGTACGGGTTTTCTCCAGGACGTTCCTGCAAAATGAACTTTCGGTAAAACGTCTTTTAAGGAAGGAACGGAGAGGAGAAGAGAGAAGAGGAGAGCTTCTCGTACAAACCCGAAAATTTTACCAAGAGTTTTTCTTTTTTTTTTTCTCTCGAACATTACGCGAGGAAAAGTCTTTTCTATCGAGCTTCACCTTCCTTTTTACAATTTTTTCCCCCTCTTCCTCCTCTTCTTTTTTTTCCATGTTAAGACCTTAGTCGATGCCTGCGAATTGCTCGATTCCAAGGAAAAAGATTTTCGTCAGAGTTTCGTTTGGAAAGCTGAAGAAAAATTTAAACAATTTTGAAAAACCACTGGACTACTCTTTTTCACTGAATTTTCTTCTTATTATATAATTTATATTTTTTGAGTTTTTAATTTTTAATAAAACAATTTAAAAGAAAAATACTAAATTTCGATGAAAATTCGCATCTTTTTGTTCAAATATATTTTAATATTTATTATTGTAGTATATATGATTTAAAATTATTTATAGAAAGAAAAAGATTTTACTATAAAGCTAATTTAAAAATTCAAAGATTTTCTAAACGTTCGAAATATTTCGTTATTGAAAATGAAATTATGAAATTATTGAATTATTTCATAATTATTAAATGCAATTAAAAAACATGGGGTTTAATTAAAGAATAATTATTATCAGGGTCAAGACCATTATATATTTTATATATATAACGATAAAGTTTTTATATATCGTTTTTCTAGCGTACAAAAAACACGTTCTTAAAAAGTAGAATCAAATCTCGATGTTAGATCTCATAGCTGACGACTATGAAACGATCTCCTGCCTACTTGCTTTGCTCATTCGCTTTTCACACGCTTCCTTCCATCTTGAATCCTTTTTTTCTCTTTCTCATTCTCTTTCTCCTTTCCAGGAACCACCACATCAACCAGTGACCTTCTTCGCTTCGTCGAAATTTCCATTTCAGAGAAGATCGATAGCGATAAAGTTCACGGCAGGCACGGTACGAAGGGTACTACGGTACGGTGCATGGGTTTCTTCACTCTAAGGTACAACTTTTGCTTCTACTAAGATTCAAAAGATATGACGATAAGGTAAAGGATGAAAGAAATGACGCGTGTGCATGACTCTGAAATATTATAGAAAGAGAGAAAAGAAAAATTATAGTCAAAGAAGTTTGATATATGTTCAACAACGTTTTTTTATTACTTTTGATATTCATAGAAAAAGTATTTTTAAATTTTCTCTTTCGTTCTTTTATTTATTATTTAAAAAAAAAAAGATAAAGTATTATTTCATTACTGTAATGCAATATCTTTATTTTTTATCTTTGATTGTCTTCTTTTATTTTTACTAATAGTTTTTGTAAGAACGATTATACGTTTTTTTAGATATTAGTGATAGTAATAAAGAAAAAAAGGAAATATTACATTTCTATTGACATTATTTTCAAGAGAGTAATTGCGATGAGCAATATCCAGATGATTACGATGATGAATTAATTTAATTGATATTGACATTGGGAAGTAATTAAATTCGATTAATCGAACAATCTTAACTGAACGTATTTGCAGTAATACTTGTTTTAATTCTCCACCGATCGATTTTAATCCTACCTTTTACAATACTTTCATTTATAGTATCGTTTGGAATATGTTTCAATTTTTTATTTTTACATTAAAGTATTTTTCTGTTTCTTTCTTTTTGTGCATGAAAATTGGACGTATATTTGATATATTTCGATAAATACGATAGCACGTGGTTAATATTAATTATGCGTTTGAAATTATGATAGCCTTTGATAGTATAGTTTAGTTATTTAGTATACCAAATGATATTTATTAAACCTGTAGAAACTCATTTTGACGTTGAATCCAAATGATGTCACCTATTCGTGATGCAAGCCTTTGGATACGAAATTTGATTACTATTTTGTCAAGCTCGTAACGAATGGTGTTTGCAATACGTTCTAAATCCACTTGATTGACGAGTAACTGCATCGGTTTTAGTTTGATCGATTTCGTGTTTTCCTTTTTTTTTTTTTACAGGATTGATTGTTTACAAAATCAAGAACAGGAAAAAAAGTTTTATCCTCGTTTTATCATTGCGTAGTGTCACGAATAAAAATAGATTTTAGGTGGTGATTAAACATTTTTTAAAATGATTTTAACTATTCGTTATTTATTAAGAACTATTTTTGTTTTGTTAAGAAAATTAAATATTATTAATTAAATAAGGATAATAAATATTTCAATACGTCAATTAATTATTCAATGTCAATCATAATTTATTAAAAGATTTCTATATTATTATTTAATGCATTTAAATAAATATAATTAATTGTAATTATATATTAAATATTTAAAAAATATATTTTAATACTTGAATAATAATTAAAGTAAAAATAATAAAGGAACTGTGTAGTAAAGTTAAATAAAAGTTAAATGAATATAAGCAGAATGTTTAACTTTTTACATTGAAATGCCTAAAAGGTTATCCAGAAAGGTACCAAGACTATGTCTAATTACTTGGGATTGATTGGAAAATTAATAGATCTCTGGTTTCCCACCGTTGCAGGAATTTCAACGGCAATCAAAGTGGATAATTTCCAACAGCTGCAAGTTCTCCCGTTGGCAAGTTGAGGAGAAAGGAAGGAGGAAGGAGAAAGGTGGAAGGAAAAGGAGGAGCAGGTGGGTGGATGGGTGGTTGGAATCGGGAAAGACAGAGAGAGAGAGAGAGAGAGAGAGAGAGAGAAAGAGAGAAAGGAAAACGACGAGGAAGACGATGTCATGCGTCTCTCTAGAATGTTACTCAGAAACGTTCCGACAAGACGTCTTGTCGTCGAGACATTCTAGCAAATTTAGCGCCAGTAGAAAACCCATTTGCATTCTCATAGGATGCCATATTCGCGCGTTCCTACAGCTTAATATAGTATTCTTCGGGATAATCCTTTACCATATTCGATCTAAGAATATTTAATAGCTTTGTAGTATGCATTATAATATAAATAAGTAAATGCACTTTAGTTCAAATTATCATTGCACCTACGTAAAAATTTCTATTGCGAAATAATCATACTTTTGCATCTTCATTTAAGTTTATATATCATTGCAAATGATTTCTTATTATATTTTCAATCATATATTTCTAATATATGATATATCGTGTTATAGAAATTTTGATTACAGTTAAATAATACAAGATTTTCCTATACATATATTAGCTTGTAAAGCTTTCTTATTGGAACATCTTTAGTATATTCGAAAGTTAAGTTACACTACCAACTTGAGAAGTATTTTTAACTCATCAAATAGTTTCGGTCTTTCATACTTTGAAGCTAGTAAGATACAGATACTTTAAACGTAAGCAAGAAAAAAGATACAGAAGTGAAGAAAAAAAAAAGAAGAGAATGGGAAGTAGAGGGAAAAAAGGATGCAACTAACAAATTCATCCAGTTGCCTATCCTGTTCTCGTCTCACTCACTTTCTGTTCCACCCTTACACACAGACGCTTTTACAATTTTTAAACGCTCTTTTGCCGCCTACCCTTCTTCTTCTTCTTCTTCTTTTTTTTCTTCTTCTTTTTCTTTTACTACTACCCCTCAGGCCGTCAACAGCTTCCGGAAAAACATGGCCAACGACCCGCAACCGTCCGGAACTTTTCGCGATGAGAAAAAGTCGACAGCATCTTCATAAGAGGCAACAGAGTGAATGAGAGAGAAAGAAAATGAACGTGTGTGTGTGAGAGAGAGAGAGAGAGAAAACATGAACGCGAGGGTACATACACTCACTCTGTTTACGAAACGTCCTCGTCAAGTCTCTCTTTTTCCAACCCCTC
This sequence comes from Mischocyttarus mexicanus, assembly GCA_023678845.1. NCBI lineage: Eukaryota > Metazoa > Arthropoda > Insecta > Hymenoptera > Vespidae > Mischocyttarus > Mischocyttarus mexicanus. The sequence goes on along the minus strand of JACGTP010000006.1, from coordinate 1,641,593 downwards.
TCTTTCGCCTTCTTCAAAATCGACGTGCTTCTCTCTCGTGAATAAGAAATAAAAAAAAAAAAGAAGAAGATAAAAATAGAGAATGGGAGATAGATAGAGAGAGATAGATGAAGAAAATAAATTCTCATGAATTTTCTTATGGTTGGTTAGCTGCTGATGTTGCTTTTGAGAGAACTCTCATCTCCGATAACGTTACGATTAAATTGAAAAATTGAAGAAGAACGGGGCTTGGGATATGGTAAGGCATGTTGTTATGCAATGAAAATAAAAATAAAAATAAAAAGGAAAAGATAAGAAGAAGAAGAAGAAGAGAAAAAAATGTTAAGTAGTTATTACGAGGAATGAGATTTAATTTTATTACTTTTTCTCGCGGTATATTTTAGAAATATTTTTTAGGTATACCTAAAAAATAGTCGTTTATAAATTCGATGAAAAAAATATTATTTAAGTAGTGCACTTCTTTTTATTTATTAATTTTTTTAATTGCTAAGATCCAATATTAATTTCTATGGAAAAATATCTGATATTTATTATCACGATTGGTTGTATTATTTAAGATTTTTGTTTATCTCGTCACACGTATGATTTATTTCGAGTTAATAATATTTGGAATTAAGTAATATTTTTATAATAATTTTTAGGACAAAATTTGATCATATTTGAAACGTAATGTGTATTTGTAACAAAGTAATAACTATACCTATATATATACACCGTTACACATATGACAGTGTTTACGTCTGATCGAAGATGAGTTTCATCACTTGAAAGCTCGAAGTTTCATTCAAGAGAAAAAGAAAAGGATAGACGATATTCATTCCTTGAATGAGTCTCGGAGGTTGCAATCATGCTTGCGTTCTTCAAGAGTTCGTCTCGCGAGCAACTGAACGCATGAACACTTTCAAAAGTATTTTCTTTTTTTCTTCTTTCTTTCTTTCTTTCTTTCTTCTTCGTTTTCTCTTCTATTTCGCTCTCGTTGAATTCGATTGTTCAAATACTCGAAAACGTGAGAACGTTTTAAAAAGTTGATATTAGGAGTAGGAATTTTATTATAATTTTCCATTCGATAATTTTATTTAAACAAATAAGGTAAGATAACCAATACCAAAACGATTTGACATTTAGTAATCCTGTACGAGATAAAATTTCAAAGATCTTTGTTTACAATTTGACCACAACTTTGGGGTGACCCATTTATGCACGTCTACCAGTAATGACCTTTTGTGGGCAAATCAGGATCATCGTTGTAAAAAAAGATTGTTTAAAAAATGAGTTTGGTTTATAAATATATGTTTATTTAACTTATAAATTTATATACCACAGAACTTGTGAATTAATTACGCAGGTTATATCGGGCGTGTTTCGAGAAATGTAAACGAAACCAGAATCGTATTTTGAAACGTTTGGCTTTGACGATATCGAAACAATTATTTGTTTATTATAAAATAATGCAACCGATCTGCATATATAGGATACCTGGATAACGTATAATTATATATAAATATTATCATAGTAATAATTATTATTATTGTTATTTATTGTTATTATTATGTTTATTTATGTTTCATTTTATGAGAACATAATACGTATATTCTTTCATATATCGATTCACGTGGGAATCGGATAACTTTGATTTTTATTTATCATATAACTCGAATAAAATATAAACTTTTGGTAAAAGATATTTCAATAGTTTATAGATTCTGAGAAAGTAAACGCATTGTGGATATGTTCATTGACATTCAAATAATCTTATCTTTTCTTTCCTTTTTTTTTTTTTTTTATTATTTCGATGAAATACGCGAGTTTTATGTGCGCGGGGAGTAAAAAAGAAATCTTCAAATTTATTCGAGTGCACGGTCCAATTCACTCAGTGAGAAAAACTTTCTACGAATCCTTTATCATTCTTTTCGACGATGTAAGATATTTGTCTTGAAAATAAAAAAAAAAAAAAAAGATAAAAGGTAGAAGGAAGGGGGGAAAAAAGTTGAGATTCTTTTCGATTTGACATGGTATCCTAAGTTCCTAAGTTGTTTGATTAAAAAAAGGTCGAGAAAAATGTTCCCAAAGAAAAGGATTTTTCAAGAAAAGAAGTATTCTAACCAGAAGAACTAAAGTAATTTCAATTATAGGTGATTTAATAAACACTAGTTTTGTTTCTTTTTTACAAGATTTTTACATAGTTTTCTTTTGGTAATTCATTCTAAGTTCGTAAGATTATTAACAAATTGTTTTACTGGATTGTTAATCGCAATATTATTTAATGGGAAATTATTTTATGAAATATTAAAGTTTTGATGTAAATTTTTAATGTAAAATATATAATAATAATGATAATAATAATAATAATTTAATTTATCATTTAAATAATTATATAAATAAAAATTATAATAAAAAAAATAATAGAAATAATAATAATAATAATATTTATATAAATTAAAAATAATAATATAAATATATATCATATATATATATATATTAAAATAATAATTATATATATAAAATATTTCAAATAATATTAAAAAAGAAAAATACGATGGAAATAAAATGCATAATAAAAATGTTGAAAAAAATAATAAAACTTTTTGATCCCGATAAAATAGGAAACATACTAACATGGTTAAAAACGTATATTCTATTAGAAGGGAATAATAGTTGTTAGAATGTGTGTTGGTAGAATTAAAATAGAATACTTTGTATAGTTAGATGATATATAAATATATATATATCCTGCACGTGAGATGATAAAGTTTGTTGAAATCGTGCTAGGATAGATGTTAAAAGCACAACGGATGAGATAACATTGCTGAACGCATTCCGATCGTAAAGCAAAAGCATTTTATTCATCGAAATTGATTCTATGAGAGTAACCAGGAAATTGTTTACTAACGTCATATCCCTCTTGTGTGAGAGGATCAAAGCTATCGAATGATACTATTCTCCTATAGAGCATCATTGTTCAATGAGAAATATTGGTATGGGATTAATTGGAAAGTTCGTATGTAGATTATTATACGATAGATGATGGTTACGGATTTTGTAACTAAAAGCATAGGTCATAATTTCAAATCATGAAATAGATCATCACCCACACACTACCACCACCACCATTACCACCACCACCACCACTACCACCACCATCACCACCATGTATTACAATAGATATTATCCTTCAATATATTTCATCATTATTCTCTGTATACAGAATAGATAATTAGTGTATCAAATATTCTAAACATTCTTGATATTAAACTACAATTAAACTCATATATCTCTTTTTATAAATTTATTATATAATATTTTATATTTTATAGAAATATTATATATTCGTAGAATCGGCTAAACAAACAATTTAAATAAAAAATACTTCAATATAAATATATATTACGTACATAAATATTTCTAGTAGTATAAGCATACGATTAGGTAGAAATATACAGAATAGTATAAAATTCTTCTAAATAAAAAAAAGTAATAATAATAAATCGTTCGTGAAAAGAATTGTTAATGTTTCGAACTAACGTAAGAAAGAAGAAGTAGAAAAATAATAAAAAAAAAATAAAGAAAATAAGAAGAAAAGTGAGAAGAGAAAAATGTATCAACGCGTTCGAAGGTTCTTTTCTCGGTTCGTAAGACTCGCTTGATTCAAAGAAACACCCTTTGGCAACTAAAAACGAAAGGAAGTAAAAGAAGAAAAACGTGGGAAAGTGGGGGGGGGTGGAGTAGAGGGAGGTATATAGGAAGGTGGGTTTAAAGGGGGGAGGGTAGAGAAGGTTTCCATGACTGTGACTGATGATTCTCAGGAAGGTTTGGACGTTGTCGCAATAAAGAAAGGATAGTATCGATGTTGGATTGCGTCTGTACCAGGCTACAAACAATTTTTATCTTCCTGTTTGAGAAATATATATAGAAAGAAAAAGAGAGAAAGAGAGAGAGAGAGAGATAGATGAATGGAGAAAAATAAAGAGAGAATAAAAGCTTGCAAGCTCGATCGAATAAGAGAGAGAGAGAGAGAGAGAGAAAGGTAGGATATATAAGAGTACTTACTTCGACGAAAGCTCGAAAGCTTTGAGATAGGAAACAAAAATATAAAAAGAAGAAATTGAAAAAAAAAAAAAATATATATATATATATAAAGAAAAATGAAAGAAAGTTACTTTCAGCTTTCTTTGTGTCGAAAAATTTTTGCTCCCACCCTTATCCTTACCCCTACACACCCTACACCCCTTCCCCCATACACACGTAAAAGTATTCAATAAAAATTCGAACGGAAAAGCTTCCCCCTTTTTATATTTTTTATTTTATATTTTTTCTTTTTTCATTCTTCTTCCATTCTTTTCTTTATTCTGTTTATTTCTCTATTTTTCTTCAACCAAACTCCCTCCACTCTTTCTCCCATCTTTCAACCCATCCCTCGGAGAGAGAAAAGCTCTCTCTTTCTGTCTCTCTCTCTCTCTCTCTCTCTCTCTCTCTCTCTCTCTTTCTTGTAAGATCGTGCAATTTATCGAATCCTTTTTCCAAGAGTTAGGACGAGACGGTGCTAGTAACGAAGCCTTCAAAAATCACCTCGCCTTAGGGCAAAGGATCATCTATTCGTTGCACGCGATGCACGAGGTACTTCGTAGGTTCCCTTCGCGCGTGAACAACCTTATACTTAAACCACCCCTTCTCTTTCCTTCTTTTCTCAACCCTAACCCAATCCTACTCCTCTTTTTACCAATAAGCCGGAAAGATGAATTCATCCCTTATGCACTATTTATATCGAAAATGATCAGATTACAAAATATTGTATTTAATAATACAAGAAGAAGAAGAAATCACATAAAAAAGAGCATACATAACATGTGTGTTCGTTCCTTATTTATTTGTTTTCAATTAGAATCCATATCAGTCAGGCTTAGAATTTTTTTAAACGAATTTTGCATGTGAGTTAGTTCACCGATATTGCGATGGATACGATGTTTTAACCGTTATACGAGTACCGTATATGCGTGTGTGTGTGTGTTTCGAGTAGGTTATTATATCCATGAATTTATTTATGTTCGTATTAGTGTCTGTGGGAGTTGGCTATAATATCCATGAATTTGCGTACGTATGTATGTGTATGTTTTTGTGTGGGCAGGTGTATGCGTGAATGTGCGTGTGTAAGAATACTTCGTAGAGGGTACTTGTAGAATGTATATAAGAGTATATGTATTGGTGGCTTATTATATCCATGAATCTATTTATGGTTGGTACATACGTTATACGTATTAGAAAGGAAGCCTAACGCGTGCAACATGTATATACACACATACACATACATACATACATATATATACTCCTTTGCCTTGCAAATTCCACGAATTCGAGCCGACTTCTTGTTACTCTCGGCTCGCACGTCAACGAGTTTACGTTACTACCGGTGCACCGTTGTGTTACGTCATGAAAACACTATAGACGACTAATACTATAGTCGACCAATACCTACTACACCTTTTCCTCCTAAGGAAACTTCGAACACGATAGATTTTCCAACCCCACCTCTAACTTTATCCCCATTTTCCACATTCCCCTTTCACGTCCTTTTACCTCCTTGAAACATGATCTTCTCTTATCTTATGCTTCGATAAGTGTTGTTGTTCTTAAAGATAAGAAATTGTTTTAGGAGATCTAAATTAATCTAAATTAATTTCATCTTTTATTTGTCAATTTCTTCTTGTTTATCTTATAGGTATTTATAGATTGTTTAGTTTTCATAATCGTTGTAAGTTGAATTTTAATTAAGTAAAATAATTAATTATATTTTGATTAGAAAGAATATAAGAATATTGAACTGTTGCATATTACTTGTGTATCATAAATATTTCAAAACACTTATTTATGAGGAGGATAAATAATTTTATGTTGAGTTTAACATATATATTTTATTAATTTTCAAAATAACAAATATTTCCTCTCATGCGAATAATATTGAAATTGAAATTTTAAACACGGTATTTTGATGAGTATATTAATATGCATTTATAATGTTACCATATTAGCATCGTAGTATTTAAAAAAAATCTCTTTAAAAAATACAATTATTATTATTATTATTCGTTATTAAATTAATAATAAATCTGTGGAATTTTTTATTTATTGGATTATGTATAAATTAAATCTACCCTAAAATCGTATTCTTAAATTGATCTTACAAAGTTAAAGTATAAAAAATAAATGATCAATTAACAATGAATAATATTTATTTAACTTGCCTATAATATTTAATATTTCATTATCATAATATTTCACATAATATATTTATTTTACTTGCAAATGAATATGAAATGTCATTTAATAAATCAAGCGTTAAATTAAAACAACTCTTGTATTACATTTCTAATCGGATGTTGAGGGGAGGGAAGGAAGGGGTGGGGGGAGGCTGAGGTTTAACCATAAGTGAATATAAGAATTACACGTTTAGGATAATTAATGTTCCCTGATTCTATTATGATAACGTTATTACTTTCACCCTTTTCGTAGACAATCTTCCGCAATTATGGTAAAACTGACGTATAACGTAGATATGAAATTGAACAAAAGGGAAAGAAAGAAAGAGAAAAAAAAACAGATTTATGGTATCAGATTTTAGATATAACAACCTTAACATTATGTTATGTAACATTACTTACAGAGAAAAAGGGATGTGTTAAGTAAATTCAAGAATTACACGCTAGGATGAATAATGTGTTCCTCAGATTTTTATCCTTTTCAAACTAATAACAAACGTTTTATTCCACTTGTTAGTTAGTTAGTTACTTACTTAGTTATTAGGGAAATTTCTTTTTTAACAAATCAACCATGTTCTTTTTTTTTTAGACTACGAGGAAAAATAAAAAAATAAAAAAGGAAGAATAGCAAAGGGGTAGAAAATAATCCGAAAATGAAAGATAGTAGGAGAGCAAAGGGGGATTTATAAAGCAGATTAAAAGCGAGAAAATCCGATGTCAGAGGGTGGGATAGGGTGAAGGAGAAGGGATGGGTATCTTCCTTCCTTTTTACGTGGATCCTTTGAGCAACCACCAGAAAGAAAATCGTTAACGCGTTTTCCTCGCGAATAAGCGTTGTAATTTAAAATCGATTTTCGCCAGAGGGTGGAAGAAGGGGGAAAAGAGAGGATAGGTGGAGGGAGGGAGGGAGGTTAAGGGGTGTCGGAGTTATTTTCTAGAAATTGCCGAGTTACTAGTTTCTCTCTCACAAAAGGCAATCGAGGGTATACACCGAAATAAAAAAATACAAAAAATATCTATGAAAGTTCAAACCTATGTAAAATCGATCGGTTATTTTCCAAGTTCGTTTAGTATGTATAATAATACTATTCGGGGTGGTGTGTGGTGTGGTACTATGCGAATGGGTTGTGTTGAATTGACTGGTTGGTGTGTGGTTGATCGTTGAGTACGAAATTAATAAATGAATGTTGCTGAAAGCTATTCAAATATCAACTACGATGGACGTAACTATTATACTTCCTGAATTTTCAATCTAAATGTTGTAAAAAAAAAAAAGAAGAAAGGAAGAAAAAACGAATCGTTCGTTATATTTGTAATTAAAAAGAGAAATTTCATTCACTTCTAACTGAAAATTATATCTCTTTTTTTTATGTATTCTTCCTCGTCGATTCTAAAATTTTCATTTTATTCTTTGTACAAATATCAAACTCTCGAGAATGTTAGTATTATTTTAAATAAAAAGAAAATAATAGTAGGTATTTGTTAAGAATTTATTTTTATAATAATAATAATATGTTCATATTTTTATTTCAAAGTATATTTATTAATTTTTGCAAATAGCTGTGTTAAAATAATCTAAGAAATATTAAATTAATCTATAATACCGTGGATAATTAAAATACATTTAACATATCTTCTATAGTTCATTATATTATATATATTTTATTTCATCTAATTTGAAAGAAGCAAATAAAAATTGATAAAAAAAGGCAAGAAATAAAGATTTTTCCATATCCATAGAAAAGCTTACACATTCGCATTCACACCTCGGTAGCAGAGGGATATACTGAACGTGTGAAAGAAAATGAGAGTGAAAGAGAAAGATAGATAGATATAGTCGTTGCATGTCGCCTATCATTAGCGTACAACGGACACGTGAGATTCTCGTTATACCTAAAGTCTCGAGAATCGGCAAGCTCTAATCTCCGAAACACGCAAAAACACGACAGTTTTCCTCATTCTCTCTCTCTTTCTCCTTCTCTTCCTCTCTTTCTCTCTCTCTCACTTTGTCGAGTAGTAAAACTCTTTGAAGAAAGGAGAGACACGCGTCTAATACCATGCTCGAGCATAAACGCGTAATTTCTCTACCCCACACCAACCTTACCCCAACTACCCCACCCCTAACACCTACTCTCCACCCAACCCCATTTCTCTCTCTCTCACTCACTCACTCACTCACTCACTCAATCTCTCTTTCTTTCTCTTTTACTTTTCCTTTTCTGCCTTACTTGTTAATACATGTGTATGTATTTATGTAAACACATACACGTGGATACGTAGAAGGATCGTAGAAACGATAAGCGTTAACGATTTACCTTGCGATTCGTACCGTTGCAATTTCTGATAACGAGCTAAAACCGACCGACCCGTTTTGTACGTACACTTTACACACACACACACACATACAAACATACATATTCATACACATACATTTATTAACTTTCTCTTTCTCCCTTTCGTACTCTCTTTCAATCTTTTTCACACACGGTGGTTCTAGTTTGCATCAAAAAGCACCGTCGTTGATTTCACGACGATGTCTCTATTATGTTCGACGAATAAACTTCAGTATAATGGATGTAACTATGGTTTACGTTTTGTATCCAATTCATTTATATTCGTTATCGATTTTTGTAGAATATATATTTTTTTTTCTATTTAAATGATATCAATAGAATTGAATGATTATTTAAATAACTGGTTCAATAATACTCGTGAGTTTGTTTTTTTCCTAAATATACATCTTGTGATATTTAAAAATTTAAAATAAAACACATTTGTGTGTGTGTGTGTATTATTAAAATCGTAGGAACGAACACAGGTGTTAGACGTGTCACGATTTTTAATCAATGTAAATGTTTCTAAATCCATTGACGTGTAAATCCATTGTTTCTTATCAGCTAACGTTGGGGGACACGTGACATTCGGAAATTTTAAAGCGAATAAAATGAAAGTTAATGTTAACTGGCAGGTTAACAAATTATTCAGGTTACTTATCAACCAACGTAGATCTGTGACATTTGGAGAACATTTTCAAGTAGATATATATATATTTGGTTAAATTAAAGTTTTAATAATCGATAAATAAACTAATCGTTATACCAAACGTGTGTATTACACATGCACGAATTATATAATATTTATATACGTGTATTTTAAATAATATACATATTTATGCATGAGTGTAACGATTATTCGAAATTTCATATGGTTTTTAGGTGAATGAGGTATTTAGAAAAAAATAAAATAAAAATAAGATTCAAAAGGAAATATTTTCTATGCAACTTTATGCACACGTGTGTACTGCACATGTACAAATTATATAATATTTATATACGTGTATTATAAATAATATACATATGTGTATTTAGGGATGGAACTATTATTCGAAATTTCATTTGGCTTTAAGAGGCTAAGTATTTAGAAAGAAATAAAAATAAAAAGTAAAAAAAATAAACATAGAATTCTAAAGAGAATATAGGGATAAAGGTGGAAGAGAGTGGGTGGGTAAAGGGAGACGGTGGAGAGAATGGTATAACGTGGTTTGCCTTGCTGTTAGGAAATTTCAAGAAGTAGGAAAGAGGTAAAAAGTTTTTTAACGTATTGTACGACAGCGAAAGCAGGCGACCTAGATCGCGTGTAGCTGAGGCAATCTTGCCACGACTACGAAAAACGAGGGTGAAAGAGAAAGAAATGGTGTGAGAGGGCATGTGTGAGAGAAAGAGAGAAAGAGAAAGAGAGAGAGAGAAGAAAAGGGAAAGGGAAAGAAGACGAGAAGATAGAGATATAGAAATGGGAACTGTCATGAACAAACCCTGTGGTCAATTATAAGTTCCTCTGAAATGCGTAGTTTCGTTTACGAATAGAATACACGATAAGCTTTACGATTACTATGTTTCTTTTTATTATTATTATTATTTTTTTAAATATTTTATTCTAATTTATTATTAGCTATTATTTCGAGTAGTTTTTGAAGAGGTTTGATCAATGAAATGATTTGCAATTATTGATTAATAATTATTTTTTTAATGAAAATTATTATACGTGATTAAGAAATATAAAAATACTTGAATATTATAAATAAATTTATTTCTAATTTGTTAGCTTTATATATTTTTTGTGTTATTATTTTAAACAGGTAATCGATGAAATTGTTTTTTGTAATCCCAGGTTATAATATCTCTGAGATAAGATTGATTATTAATTAATTTTAATGGAAATTATTGTACGTGAATAGGAAATATATAAATATTGGTATGTGGATAGCATATTAATATTATAGATATTTAATTATATAATAATTTTCTATATTAAATGAATATTTTTGATAGATAATGAGTATTTTAGTATTATTAATTGATCAAAATTCTGATTGATCCTTTTCTATCTTCCATACAAATTTGTTTCTTTTACCTTCTTTTTTCATTATATATATTAATTTTATTAATTATTTTAATATAAATAATATGAATAAAGAAAAAAATAATATATTTAACTCGTTCGTTTCCCTCGTTTGTTATCAAATAAATTCATTATATAAATCTACAACGATTTTTTAACGATTATTAAAAATAAGAAAAAAGATAGAGAAGAAAATACTGAATAAATATTTACAACGATACTATTTAAAATCCAATTTAATCGGTCCTACTTCGATGGAAGCCAACAAATAAGTAGAACACGATTATCGATCGTTTTAATTCCGCGATATTATCGCTAAATTTAAGCTACTTAATAGATAATTAATATTAACAAGAACAAATAGACTAAAATAAAAAGACAGAGAGAGAGAGAGAGAGAGAGGGAGAGTGTAAGAGAGAATTAAAAAGGAAATTTAATAGGAAGAGGATCAATCGAACTGACTCGTTTAATAAATTTTTCTTTTTTTTTTTTCTTCCGTGAGTAGCTAATGTGAACACGATTTTATCGAAACTCGTTTCAGTGATACTGACCAAGTGAGAAAGAAAGAGATAAAAGAAAATAGATAACAAGACCACGAAAATCGAGTTATCTCAATCGATTGCGTCCCTATACTGACTCAATTTTCATTTACCGAACTTTCTCTCTCACTCTCTTTTTTTTTTGTCTCTCATTTTCTCATTGAATAATTAGATTTTCAATAGTTCAAAAATTACATCTTCGATGAAATCTGGAAAATGCATATTCTAATAAAAAAAATTCATCCAAAATAAACGAATTAGAAAATTAGTTATTTTTCTATCAAAATTCTCTAACATCTTATTTTATTAAATTTTGGATATTAGGACAATAAGAGAATATTAATTGATTTTATTTATATTCCTCTAAAGAATTAATAACGTTCGTTGAAAAAAAACAGGAAACTTTAAATGCATCTTGAAATAATAAATTAAATAATTTTATCACATATTTATTATAATAATAAATAATTATAAAAAAATAAAAATAAAAACGAATACAATGAATGAATAAAAATATCGATAGAATTATTGTAAAATAATAAAATAAAAAAATTAATTAAGTAAAATTAGTAAAACACGTATAAGTGTGATGAATAATATCCATTTAGTAGTATAAATAGGAGACAATGAGTTATTGAATACAAAACAATAATGATATACCTTAAATATAATACATATTCGTTGATCTCTAGTAGATCGTTATTATTCTCTCGCGAAACATAGCTCGTAAACGGGTCTTTCGTTTATATTAGAGAGGATGCACCGGGTAACGCTTATCACGAAGGCCACGGTACATGAATTCGCCGTTATGCATCGTATTTGGCTACTAGCCAAAAGTGGATGTAACCTCGCGTTGCTGTTACCGTCGTTGCATCGGATTTAAATCGTTGAATTATCGAGTCCCACGATCGTAACCTGTCCCGTATCCGAACATCCTTGATCTCGTTGCGATCACGACACTTTTATTTTCTCTTTTTTTACTGTCATCAAAGTTTTAACTTTTTGACTAACATTAGGAAGTTTACTATTCGATCAACCCATCTATCAATCCATCCACCCATCTATCCATTCATTTATTTATCGATCGATTTATCGATCATTCAAATCGTTGCTATTAAAAAATATGAAACTGTCTAAACGTCTGAGAACCTTTTCTTGTTTTCCTCGATGTCATGAATGGTTTAAGTTTTTGACTAACATAAGTGATTTGACTATTTTATCCATCTATCTACTCACTCACCCATCCATTTATTCATCATTTAAATTATTGATAATAAAAAAAAGAATATCTTACATTTAGAAGATTTTCTTTTTACTACGATGTCATGAAAGTTTTATATTTGGGATTAACATAAGTGAATTGACTAATCTATCCACCCATCCACTCACTCATTCATTTATCCATGGATCTATCGATCATTTAAATCGTTGTTAATAAAAAAAACAAAATTATTTAACATCTGGAACCTTTTTTTGTTTACTTCGATGTCATAAAAGTTTTAATTTTTGTTTACTAATATAAGTGAATTGACTATTCAATCCACATACTTATTATATTAAGTAGGTATAATAAAGTCATAAAGTAAGATTTATCTATTCCATTTTATTTATTCAGATAACTCTAAATCATATTTAAATGACAGTCATTTTAATCTAAGTTTTTATTTGATAATTTTATGAAAGCTTATATATATATTTAGAGTAGTGTTTTATTATTTCTTTAACGACGTAATATTAGTAATTTACATAAACCGAGATATTTTCTTCCTAACGACAGTTTTTTTTTTTTTAAGGAATAAACCAGCAATTTAATTTTCATTTTATATAAAAGAAGGGGGATAGAAGACAAAAAAAATGTAAAAACATTAAAGCAGAAGGATTATTAAAATGTGTTAGAGCAAATTGTGAATTATTATTAAATATGTTACGAGAAAGGAGAAGAAAATTACTAAGTATAATAATAATAATAGAAAAGAGAATTCTTATATAATACGTATATGTTGTTTTAATGAGAAAGTAAAAGATAAGGAGAATAATTTGCTCGCAAAATTCAATTCGAAAATTATTGTTGCAATTTAAAGTAATTCTATTTTAATATAAACATTATAATTACATTTATTTACTAATTAGAATTTGATCGGTAATTCAATTTATTTCAATAATTAATTTTTTATTCTTTTAATAAATAAAGTAGATTAAAAACTATCAAAGTTAATCTGCTGGTTTATTTTATTCGCAATGTAAAAAAAAATTGTAAAATTTATTTTATTAACTTGATCGGTAATTTAATTTATATTTCAATAATTTTTTGTTATTTTTTTATCTCTTTCTTTTAATAAACAAAGTAGAATCAAAATTATCGAAGTAAAATGTCTATTTGATTTTATTTGCAACGTAAAAAAAATAGTACAAAATTTGATTACATTTTAATGGATTCAAATTTTGTTGTTGAAAATGTGGGAATGGTTGAAATAGTGGAAGTCAGGCTGACATTGTAAAAGCAACGGAACGAAAGACCCTAGTTCTTTTTCGTGTTCTCTTACGACGATCTAATTATAACAACAATCTAGAAAGTCGGAAGGAACACCTTAGAGAAGTCGTCCAATTTGTCCGAAGCAATTTAACGCGAATGTTTTTAAAGGAAGATTCCTGGTAAGGACGACGAACTACTACGAGACGAAAGAGGAAATTCATGAAATTAGCATTGAATAAGTTAAAGAAAAAAAAAATATATTAAAAGCTGAGGTGGAGTCAAATAAAATCAAATAATTATTCGATTATTGTTACTACGTCTTTCGTATTACATTTTTTTCTACCCCACTGAAAAGAAATGCAATATAATTCGTTGAATTGCATAAAAAGTTGAACTTTCCATAAAAATCCAAATTTTATATAAATTATATTTATTTATTAAAATATTTTCAATTAAGGTGGATACAATTTTAGTATACATCAAATTGTTTATATTAGATGTATATAAAAATAAGTATTATTATAAATAATGATTATATTAAAAATACTATTGCGTTTAAGACAAATTTAAGAAGCTTACAAATTATTTTTCAAACATTAATTTTTCACCTTTTCGATAAATTATATCTCCAATTTAATTATTAAAATATATACATGCATATATGTTGAAAGCAAGAAAAAAAGAAAATTTTAACTCGTGAATGAAAACAGCTACTAATTCTAAGAAGAAAATAATTACGATTTTTTAATTAATCATATAATCAGAATTAGTTGCTATAGTTGGTAGCTAAAAACGATTAACTGGGTTTAGCGAGAACCGAGAGAAATAAAAAATAGAAAGAAATAAAATATATAATAAAAATAAAAAGAAAGAGAGAGAGAAAAAGAAGAATAAGAAGAAGCAAAAAAAGAAAAAAAAAGAAAAAGAAGAAAAGAAAACGTGAATGCGATAAAGGGCCGTTATTTTTTCCTAGCGACAATTTAATTAGGGAAACCACTCCGTTTTAAGCGGCAACACCTCCCACTTCAAGGTATGCTTTTACAAGAGAGCCGTATAACTATAGTTTTTCTTTTTCTTTCTTTCATCTTATATATACATATATAAATATATGTATGTGTGTGTGTATTTATATGTGTATGTATATATATGCACATGTTAAGCTTCCTTAATTACATCATTCCTTTCTTGAACCGTAGAACGGTGAAGGTATTTGGAAACATAGTAGCATAGTAGCATAATAGCATAACAGCAAAGTGAAAAGCAATTGCCAGAAATTAACAAAGAACACTTCTTTCGTCAAATAATCATACATTTATTTATTCTTTGATTGATAAAATAAACGTATTATACGATTTGGTTATTGAAAAATATTAAAGTTTCTAATATTTGTTAATATAATTAAATAAAATTATTATATACTATAGATAAAAATTGGATACAATTTATTAACAGTTTCAAAGAAGATCTATTTTTATCGAAACAAAAAATAAGTTCGTTCACCTTTAAAGGAACACCTACCTACATACATATACACACATACATATATATATACATATATAAAATTTTCTAATTCACTACACGTACATGTACTTCTATGTATCACCTTGTATATATGTATTTCTGTATCGGCCTTAGGCAAAAGGATCTAATTCTGGTAGTCGACGCAGTCTAGCTCGAAGCAATTTGGCGAAAAGCAAGGCGGTTAGTGTAAACGTAGAATGAGAGCTCAAATTAGCAGAAACGAGGAAGAGTTTGGTACTCGTAATCGTGAACGAATTGTAGACAGAAAGAGACAGAAAGAGACAGAAAAAGTGAGAGAGAGAGAGTGAGAGAGAGAGAGAGAAAGAAATAAACTAAGAAAAAGAGAAGAAAAGGTACAAAAATTTATATCAGTTCTTTTTTTATTTCGTAACATTTCTTGTTAAATAGTTTTACATATAGAATTTACATATAGAAAGATAGAAAAATAAGAGAATGAGAGAAAGAGAGAGAGAGAGAGAGAGAAGGATAGAATTTGTATTAAGGATTCTCATTCCACGTACGTGTCTCTCCTTCGTCTTCGTAAATCCCCCCTTGGAAATATAATTACGAGCTCGTGTCGAAGGAAGTCTTTTCATGAAACGCAAAGAGAAAAGCTTTCGTCGCTTTCGTAGTAGTAGTAATAGTAGTACTAGTAGTCGGTATACGAGAAAAAGGCTAAGAGAAAGAGAGAAAGAGAGAAAGGGAAAAGGAAAAGGGTCTTGAACGGAACGAATCCTGAAGAAGTAATGTCGCCTCTTTGCTTCCTCCTTGAGACGGTGTTAAGCGAAATAAAATATGTCTTGGTAGAACTTAAAGGTAGATCCTAAAGCATACCAATACATATGTTTCTTTATATATATATATATATGTGTGTGTGTGTGTGTGTGTGGGTGAGTGGATATAGAATATATATCATTAACGAATAGGGGTGGATATTTATTAAATGTTTAAGAATTTTAGTGGGTATAACACGAGTTAGATCTATATTTGTTTTATAATTTTATTTATGTAATTATATTATATTATATTTCTTTTTTTATATAATATATTGATTGTTTAGTTTATAAATGATACGTACGTGGATATTTTCAACAAAAGAAATAAGATATCGCGTTAATTTATATTGTCAATTTATTGTAAACTTTGCATGTATAATTATTTAATATTTAATATCTTAAACAAATGTCAAACTATCTATATATTATATAAATATTATATAAATATTATACTCTTAAACGAATCTCCATACGTGTATAGTTTTGTTTCTTTCTCATTGAGTTTAATATCCGAGGATAAAACGCGTAATCTGTTCAATGTGGTCGTGGAATTTCTACGATTTGAAGAAAAAAAAAGGATAAGAAAAAAGGGTTTAGAAAGGTGTCGAGGTGCATCTATGAACATTCTTTTATCAGAGATCAAAGTACTAGAATCAAATCACTTTCTTTTACTTTCTATCTCTTTTACCTTTTCTCTTTCATTTATTCCCTCTTGTTTGTGTTTTTTCTTCTTTTCTCTTTCTCTCTCTCTCTCTCTCTTATTTTACTTTGCTTATCGAGGATCGAGCCCTTCCAAGCAACGAACCGAGACGATGGAAATGTTTTAGGGTCGTTTGTTCCAACCATTTTATCTCATTCCTAAAGATCTTTTCACTTTGTCTCTTTTCATTTCGTAGAATCCACGATTCCTATTGAATTATTTACGCATCGTTGCAATTATTTAACGACTACTTCCTCGTTGTCGTATTTATAAAAAAAAAAAAGAAGAAAACCGTAGAAATAGTAGTAAACAATTTCAAATCAAATATGTAACAAAAAAAAAGATAAAGTCAAATTATAAAAAGTGCAAGTGAAAATCTTTGATTTTAATCAGACTTTTCATTATTATTTCATTATTTTATTTTATTATATATGTGTTGCTTTTTTTATATCTTATTTTGTTTTGTATTTTTTTTCTCCAATTTTTTTAAATCAAATTTTCTTTCCCTTTTAAGTATAAATTTATTTGTCTCATTTTATCCATCTAAATATCCTTTTATCTCTCTTCCACTATCTATTTTTTGTTATCTTTATCTTTATCTTTATCTTTATCTTTATCTCTTTTCCTCTGATTCAATTTTCCTTTTTCTTTTTCGCCCTTGGACGAAATCATGCGAGATTATCTTAACACTCGATAAATTACGAAATTAATTAGCCGGGCAATTAACTTTCGAATCAGATGGCGTACGAATTTAAGAGGGGCGTTACTCTTCCAGACCGTACGTGCGTGAGCCGACACCATAAAGAGCTTTCGGTAAAAAAAAAAAAGAGAAAAAATAAAATAAACGAAAAAGGAAGGAAGGATTAAGGAAAAAAAAAAGAAAAGATAAAAGAGTAAAGGAAAACAATAAAACTTTTCCTTAAAAACGTTCTTTTAAGCATACTTTTCGTTTTCCTGCATATATCATTTTGATTTAAGATAGACAAAAATGAATCGAGTAATAAATATTATTAAAATAATATTTCATATGTTTTTTCTTTTTTCATTGGGAATAAATACAAGTTTACCAATAAATACAATTACTTTAAAATACTATTTAATATTTAATTTTATATCCACTATAATCTAAATCAATGTAATAATATCCATTATTTTTTTAAATTATAATTCTTATACTAAATCAAATGAATAGAGAAAAGTAATAAAGGATAAATGGATAATAGAATTGAATATATACAATACAAATGAATTTTAAACACACACACACATACACACACATATAGAGAAAGATTATTTCACCGATAAATCACATGTTGAATATTAAATAAGACTCACAATTAGTTAGTTAGTAAATAGATTGAGAGAGGGAATCTGTGAAAGATGAGAATATCGGTGTGTTACCTTGAGAATTAATATAACTGTATCAACATTCAAAATGCAAACTTTCGATGGTAGTAATGCCTGTGAGATGATGAATAATATCTCTGAGCCCTTTATATCAGCGGTGTGTATGAGGTTTACAACCTTACCCGCCTATGCGCATCTTAGTCAAAGATTAACCAGATAGTTGAAATCAGAAGACTGGAGATGCAAGATAAAGACAAGGATAGGTAGATTGAGATGAAGATCAAGGGAATGACGGTGCTGGGAGGGAAGAGAAGAAGGATGGTAGTCGCGGAGGGAGGAGGTACAAGGGTACTGAAGTGAAGGGGGATGAAGAGCATGAATAAGCCAATGTGTGGGTGTTGACTTGAACAGCACCCCGAGTCGTAACCGTGTGCAGTGAGCGTAAAATCGTATTACAAGGCAGTATTCTACGTCAACTATCCGTTTGCTAATACAATAACCAATGGAATCTATCTATCTAGCTTGTTTGGTGGTAGTTCTAACAATAACTATGCAGAAAGTGCAATTGGATTATAACCGCGAACGAGTAGACAAACTTGACCCTTTCTCTAAAAGGAAATCTAAGACGGTGTATAAGCGCAAGTGGCTTCTTTGGCTTCTTTGGCTTCTTCTTTTTACCCTTTCTGTTTTTTCTCCTTTCATTTTTTCAATTTTTTTTTTTTTCGTTAGACATACGATACATGTGTGTGCATAGTTGGATGGATGGATGGATGAATGAAAAGGGTTGTAACGTCAGAATTTTTTAATATATATGTTGTATAGTTTATTTGCAAGACTTCATGAAGGATTTTTCTATGGTTTCGGTATCCTATTCGTCGATGAATTATTATTATTACGTAATATACTTATCAAGCGAGTTTTGTGTTTAATATTAAATTGGATTTCTTACGTCTCTGATAATTCCAAAATATATTAATTATTATTTTAATAGTAATTTCATTCAATGTAATTTTATACACACTATATATGTGTATATAAAAAAATGTGTATAGGAATAAAACGAAGTTGAAAAATTAAACAGGAAAGATGAAATTACACCGAACCAATACTCGCGAGAGCATGAATAACTTAAATTCGATTTGCTTTAGTTTCGAAAAACCGAATTGGCGGCAAGAATATTTGAAATATTGAAAACTTCTTTTTCAAGAAAAAGGTATAAGAGAGAAAGTATAGGACGAATGAAACGTGTCACTTGATTGCATAAATATCTCATGAAAATGTCCAAAAACACACTATTGGGTTTGTATATTTTTTTGAAGTAAAAATAAATTTGAACATTTATTATGGAGGTATCGTTTATATTGAAACAAGTGAAAAAACCCAGCTAAAAGTCGTGATTGGTTACGTGATTTGAAATTTTTATTAAAACAACAACGAAAAATATTTACAAAGAGAAGTGACACAAAAAGCATCACAATTGACCGGTCCTTACTGTCAAAAATTTGTCCAGATCTAAACAATGGGGTAAAAATTCGAGAGATGATAACAATTCCTGGGTATCCTGTATTCATACAAACCCATTTTTTTTCTTTTCCTTTCTTTCCCTTTTTTTTTTCTTTTTTATTATCATTCTCAGTGACACGGGAACAATTTGAGGGTGACCTATTTTGTCAAAATTCCGCATTGACTGAACACACCACCACGGTGGTGTACATTTTTGACCATTGCAACTGAAGAATGGAAAAAAGGAATAAAAAATAATAAAAAAAAAAAGCAGATCAAAGTAAAACGAAATTGTATACAAAAGCGCATTTGATGAAAATTGATTTTAGGTCGAGATACGTGATAGTGCTTGCACGAACCCCTAACTGTTTAGGATGCATTTCGTATCGTCTGGTGTGGTCATTGACTTGTTTCGTGAGAAAATAAAAAGAGAAAATAGAAGAATGAAAGAAAGTACGATGAACAGGTTTAGGTTTGATTAGGTTCCTTCTTTTCTAATCCAACGAAATAATAAATAATTTTACATTATTAATAATATTCCTATTTTTTAAATAGTATTAATATTCCTATTTGATTTAATAATGATTAAGTATTATTTAATATAATTATTTTACAAATTGTATTACGTTTTTAACACATTGCACACACATGTAGGAAACGTAATTTTACGTTTTGTTTTTTTGCAATTTTTAATTAAAGCATGGGGGTCACGTAAAAATATGTATTAAATACTATGATCATTGTATGTGTTTATGGTGTTTGTGTAAAGCAACGATTTTCATATTTGTTTGTTAAATAATTGTATGAAGTATATTATATTAAAATGTGTAAAATAAACATGCAAGTTGTAAAATGTACTCGTATGCAATGTGTTAAAAAGAAAATATATATTTAAAAATGTAATAATAAAGGAAGATATCATATTTATAGAATACTCTGATGAATAAACAAATACAATAAACGTTAGCAGTGTTACGTAGATTACATTTTGGAAGGCATCAAATTTCCTAATATTTGAACGCATATATCTTTCTTTTGAAAACGCACCGATCATGTTCGACGTTTCATAACATACTTTATGAAATATCTCAAAATGTATCGATCCGACAGCTACATTTACAAGTTATCTATCTTTCTCTTCCTTTCTCTCATTTTTCTCGTATCTTTCATTCTTTCCTTCATATAAACGTACGTAGAGAGGATTGAATAGAGTTCGTTGTGCTATAGGATCAAAAATGTACCGATGGGAAATTGATTTTTCTACTTTACAACGAACAGGCTATAATATACAATATCAATTCTTTTCATCGATACAATATTTTATATCATTTTTTCAAATTACTTCGATATTCTACGAAATAATAACAAAAAGGGTAGAAGTTCATTAAGTGAATGTTAAAAAATACTGAATTGAAGTAATAAATGAAGAAAAATTATATATAATAATATATTTCTTTTAACAAATAAATACTTCTTTTTAAATGTAGTAAAAAACAAAAATTTAATTTACACAAATTTCAAAATTAATTGTAATAATGTAATTTACGTATATTTCAAAATAAATAGCCAACAGTTGTATTTAATAGAAATTAAAAAACGAAGAGAGAGAAAGAGAGAGGATCAAGATTGTTAAGGACAGTAACAGAGAAAGACAAAATGAGTGAAAATGAGAGAAGAAGAAAACCTTTACATGGTTTGAGTGTCATGTATTTCGTTAGAACCAAGATTCGTATCGACGTTGGTTGTCTGAAGGACGAATTACGACGGGTACGTTGAATAGTACAACGTTGTCCATTTCTCAGCTGTTCGAAACTATTTATACGATCATTGTGTATATGTGTGTGTGTATGTTTGTGTGTGTATGTTTGTATGAGTGTACACCCATTTCCCTTCGTCGACAGTTCTCCGATGGACCGATGATGGATGTTCCTGTTTCCTCCTCTCTCTCTCTCTCTCTCTCTCTTTCACTCACTCTCACTTATTTACTATTTTTATTTATCTCCGTCTGTTTCATCCGTGGTGCGCACGGAAATCACTGTTTCAAGATTTAACGATAACACCGGTGGCAATTAATCCCAAGATACAACTGAAAATAATAATCCTTAAAAGCTGTTACAACTTGCGTTAACGATCGACTATTCAATTAACGTGAAATCGATTCGTTAAAAAAAAAAAAACTATACCAAACGTTTCGTTAAATTTTCGAGAATCACCCTTCCTTAAATGGATAATCAATTTTATTTTATTTTGTTTAAATAATATTGTAACGGGGAAGAAAGTTTGTATCATTTATCAGATGAATAAATGTTTGTTCGTTTGTTTGTTCTCTTTTTTTTTTAAATAATATTGAAAGAGGGTGGAGGAAGTTTTTATTATTTGTCAGATGGAAGAAAAATGTGTTTTCTTTTTGAATTTAATTAAAATATTTTAAAACGTTGAAGGGGCGAATAAATAGAAAGAGATAGATGATATGCATAAGCATTATCATAAAATAATAATAATAATCAAGGTATTACATCAACACTATTATATTCTAATATTATTAGTTAATTAACATAGTTAATTAACATAGTTAAATTAAACGTAACTATTATCCGAGCCATTTAGTTAGATAGTTTTGCATATTATCTACGTGTTATCGAACATGCTTTTGATAGGAAATATTCGGAATAGTTACATCCCATATAATTTTCAATTATCCCTTTGTTATTAACTCACGTTGAAATTTTCAAATAAAAAACTAAACAAAACAGTATACAAAAAACCTGAGATATTATTTGGACGATAATACAGTTAATTCGTAATATTGGATTACATCAAACGTTTGATGAATTATTATTTATTAAATAAAATAATTATGCTTATGTGTATCTGTGTGTGAGGATTATTAAAAAATAGATTCGAAACTTTACAGGTAATAAACGAATAATCTAATTGTAAATATGAAATACCTCTTTCATCTATTATCTTCAAAAATAATATTTCGAAGATAAATGTACTTCATAATAAAATATCCTAAATTATAATACAAATACTATAATAAATTTATCAACAAAAAAAAATATAAAAATGTGAAAATTAATATAAAAGTAATTGAGAAGTTAAAAAGATGAGATGATTAATCAACACTTTTATCTTAAATTCATAATAAGCTTAAACAGTGTAAAAAATCGATATCACAGTCGTCACACTTACTCGAGAAAAAAATCTGATAAAAAGTTAGAAGAGAAGAAAGAGAGAGAAAAAAAATTGTCCTTTTGATTCGACAAAGTAATCGATTATATTAATTTCATTTTACATCATTTTCACCATCAGCGCGAAGGAAAACGTACAGAGGTTGTTGGAAAGACTTGGGATTCTGTCGTGGTATTAGTGAAATGACAACATCAAAGAGTCCTGGTTATGGTTCCTTTGATGCTATTGCATAAGTAATCCGCGTATTTCCCTTTTCGTGTAACCAACCAACCAAGCATGTGGTGTGATTAGATGTGAAATTACACGAAGTTGGGGGAAAGAGAAAATTTAAGTTTTAATTTTTATATTAAATGTTAACATACACTACCAATTTCAATTGATGTATATAATATTATTATTTGTTTTTTTTTTTTATAATTAGGAAACATGTAAGAAAACATTCTCATATTTCGCATAATTCCCATAATTTTTCTTTTTCTCTCATTTTATGTTGGTGTGTCTTATTGGTCAAATATACGAGTACCATAGAATCTTGTTTGCGTTTTATAATTTATACCATTCGTAGTTTTCTCACACACACTCTCTTTCTCTCTCTTTCTCTCTCTCTTCGTATTTCTCTCTATCCTCCCAAGGCGAACATTCATTAAAAACATGAACTCTCGAGGTATGCCAAGTAATTTTTAAATTATTCACGGTCTATGTACTTCCCAGCACTTCTACTCGTTCTACCGTTTTCTTTTTATAATCGATTTTACCAACTTACCTTACCTTCTCAACTACAAGTGTGTTTAACCACGAAATCGTAAAGGCTAAAAAACTTTCCTTGCTTCTTTTACTTCCTTGTATAATTGAAGAAAAACCTGTACCTTTTACTTTGAAAATCTTATTCTCTCTCTCTTTTCCTCTCATATACGTAGAACTGTGTAAACGTCCTGAATTGCTTTAAGTTTAAACACCTTAACTCACATTCACGTTAGTTATAAATACCCTCATCCCTCTATTCAATGAAATAACAAAAATACAATTTATTATTATTATTAGTATTAGTACACCTAACTATTTTTTTACACGGTCTATACGTTCCTTAAAAGACCGTCCAAAACAAAAATCACCGTGTAAAACAATATATGGGATATATAATAAATTTAGGGACACATTCCACAGCTGTAAAAAATTTTATAATATGAAAAAACTCTAAATATTTTCTTAAAATACCGTACAAAAAAAAAAGAGTTAGGTGTATATGTATGCATATACCACGACGTTATAATTCCTAGTACCTAATATATCTCAATTTATTGAAGTATGAAATAGATGAAACATGAATATAAAGAAAAAGAGAGAGAAAGAGGAGTATGGTGGGAGAGGAAAAGGAGTGGGGTGGTTAATATAGTACTTGTAATGCTTTCCTATAATACCAAGAGCATCTCTCCCTCTCGGTTATATTAACCTAACGTTCATTAAGTATTCGCGAGACAGTTTTGATGTTCTTCGGCCTACTTCATTTTTCCTATCTTTCTCGGAAAACTTTCTATAGCATCAACCCCGCCTTCCCAATTCCTAGAAGAAAATGTAGAGTAGTGTGGTAAATGTTCGTTGGTTGGTATAGATTTGTACATGTATGTATGTATGTATGTATGTATGTATGTATGTATGTGTTACCGCATCGTTGGCTCGTTCGATCGATCATTCAAGATTACCAGAACTCTCCTTCGAGGATTCGACCGTCACACTGTTACCTTGCTATTCGGATCACGTTTGGCACAGATTTTAACAAAAACATGTTACGTTATAACATATTTATCTATCCTATGACAATTTGTGTTCTTGATTTTATTAGATATTTATCGAAATTGTTTTACGTTACGTTTTATTTTATGTTTCATTTGATTTTGTTTTCCTCCAATTTCTTTGTTACGGTTTTAATTGATTTTTATTATCAAATTGTTTTGATTTACTTTAAATTCTTAAATTTATTATGTACTCAGGTAACATAGAAAATGTGTTAAAAAAATCTTGTAATCATATTTCAATTATTTTATAATAATTAATATTTTACATTTTATTTGAAATTTATTGAAATTGTCTTGTTTTATTTTATTGTTATTTCTTTGTATATGTTTTTAATTTATTTTTACTTATTAAATTGTTTTAATAGATTAGAAATCGTTAAATTAATGTAATAATATTAATTGAAATAATCATTTGATTTCTGACATGTAAAAATAATCGTACTATAAATTAAATTTCTGAATTATTATAGGAAATTATGATCGTTAACACTTTCTTCTTTTATTTAACATTTAATTATATTATATTCGAGAGAAATGTAACCGGATAATATTGGAAAATCTGAGAAATTAGATCGTACGATTATGTTTCCAATTCGGGAACTGTGGCATTACAATATTCAAAGGACCGAGCTTTTTTATATTCACAGAGGAAAAAGTAGAAAAGAGTGAGGGAGAGAGAGAGAGAGAAAGAGAAAGTTCTCTTTTGTGGATCCGGTCCAACAGTATTCAGAACGCTCGATTCGCTTTTTCTGTCTTTTTCTTTCCTCCTTTTTTGTTCCTCTCTCTACGACGAATATCGCGTCTCTTGCGATTCTCGATTTTCAGTGACACGGTAACTTGGAAAGTAGATGTGAAGAGTGTTATTTCGCGATAAAGAGCATAACTTGTAGTTTTTATTTTTGCCAATCAAAATAAGCAAAACGATGATATGCCAAAAGATAATAATGATAAAAATAAGGCCGTTTAGTTTTATTTTTTTTCTTACTGTATAAAACACCATTCATCAATATTTTCAACAAATTCTAAACAACTTTTCCTCGAGTACGTAATATTTTTCAATAAATAATTTCTTATTCCAAGTAAAAATTCCAATATATATAAATCTATGTATCGTTTACATAAAATCATGCAAAATATATATTCGCATTATTCGATTAAAATATTAATCCCAAAATTTGTACGTTCGTATTTTAAAAATTTTAAAATCGTCTATCTTCAAATTACGATACGAACTTTTACCCCAACCGATATATTCATTATCTGTTCAATTTGATTTGTTTCAATATAAATATAAATTATATTATAATTTATTGTTGTAAAAGAAAAAAAACAACAAATATTTGTTCACCTCGATTAAAAAAAGAAAATCATGACCACGAGGTTTTCGTAGTAAAAGATGAGGATGAAACATATTTGATGGTTACAGCTGGTATCATAAATTGCACACGGTGGAAGTTTCTTCTTATTTCAGCAAGAAATTTCTCTTACTGTATCTTATCTCATCCCTCTGGACCAATTCTATAGCGAGAAATATCTGTGCAGGTAATATTTGCTTATATAGAAAATACTATAAAAATAAACTAGCTATGATATTTTTTCTAAGATTTTCTTTTAAATATTATAATAATATAATACAATATATCACAATTACAATATTCTCCAGTAATTATTTATTTAATTTAAACATTATTTATATACATATTATTTAATTTAAATACAATGTTGACTGAATCATTTTTATATTATTTGTTAAAAAAGAAAAAAAACAATTTATATAAAATTTCTACCTTTCATAATAATTCGATTATTTCACACATTCATATCTCTCAACATACTTACACCAATATCAATATATTAGTTGACCTCAATGCAGAAACACACACACACACAGTCTTGTTCTTTTTGACCCATTTAGGGAATAAAATAAATCAGTAGGAAACAATTTAATACAAAAAACTGCTTTTAAAGTGTATACCTGCACGAATACATTTACATATACACTGTAATATACTTTAGATATCAAAAGCAAAGAAAAAAAATTGGGGTAACTTGCTGAGAAATTGTGGTAGGAGTAAAGAGAGGAGGAGGTAGTAAAATTGAAATAAGAAGAAGAAAAGAAAGAAAAAGAATTCAACTTTGGAAAGGGTTAAAGTAAACGATTACATTTTTTCCCCTCACTCTTTTGCTATGCAATATACTTATATAATAACAATAATAATAACAATAATAATAATAATAATAATAATAATAAAAAGAAAGAAAAAAAAATTGAGTCGAAAGAAGAGGAAACCTCACCCATGTGCCAACCAGTTTCTAGCCCCAGGTGTATTACAAAACTCTTGTATAAAAGGGAGCTTTACAAAATGTTGAAAGAAAAGAGAGAAAGAGAGAGAAAAAAAAAGAAAAAGTAAAAGAGAAAAAAAAGTAGGTCGTTGTGTAAAAGTTTTTCGATTGTACAGTTTGACGCGATTCGTCACATTCGGAAAGAACGATACGTTCTCGGATGCTGTTGAGATGATTCAAGGATTCGAAAATGATTAAAATGTGAGAAAGAAAAGTGATCGTATCGTTCAATATGTCTACTATCATACTCAAGGGGTTAATAGTTTTTCGATAAACGTTTTCTCTTCTTCTCTTTTTCTTTTTCATACTCACTTTTTCTTTCTTTTTCTCTATTTTTCGATGACTATGTCGTGAACATCTCTTAACTCGATCTACGTGAGCTGCTGATAACAGCAAAGGTTATTTTGACAAGGAAAAATGAGTTGTTAAAAATATAGTTGTTATAGTATCTATACATGGATTGGTGGAAAAATTGGCCACGATTCAAAGGAAAAATCTAAGAATACCAACTCGTTTAAAAAGTACAATACCTTACGTTAATTTTAAACGAATGAGATATCTTCATGAATTAAAAAACCATAATCTTTTGCAATAACCCATATTTCTTCTATTATCGTCCAATCGGATCTGTGTCAAATTTTCTTGTTAACTGTGTTAAAAGGTAGAACGATTCACTTAGATTGTAGAATACTTCTTTAAAGAGATCTTTAAATCATAACATTCGATGGGTACTTAAATATCTTTTTGGGATGAATTTTTTATTTTTATTATAACTAGGACAGTTTATTTTGAATTCTTAATTTCATTTCTAACAAATAATGATCTTATAATTAATAAATGATAATATTTCATAAATAATCTAGAATAATACGAAAATATATTTTGTAGGAAATGATATATTATAAAAATAAATATTAATTAAACAATCAATCAATTGGATCAATTTATTTCATACTTTGACGTAATATAATCTTAACAGAACAACGAATGACAGAATGAAATTAAATGTCAGATTATAATAATACAAAATATATAAAAATGAATATATTTAAAATCAATCAAATCTCGTATCAATTTATTTTGATACTAGAAAATATAAGAATATTTTCTATAAATCAAGATAAATAATGTTATTAGTAAATAGATAGCGAGTATAAGAGACCATATCGAAGAATCCATTTACAAGGATATGATTTATAGTAAGAGGATAGTTGGGAAAAAGACGTAGCAAAGGATCCTACTAGTCGAGTAAAGATACGATTCCAATTTGATTCTCGCGGTTGCTCGTCTCTACGGTAAATTGGGTTTCACGGTAAACTCCAAGCTCGATCGACAAATTCGGTTCCATCGTTTCCAATGTTTCGATAAATCGTTTTCAACCCGATCGAATTCGCCAAGTTTTTCGAATACCTACAAACCGACCTTACTTTTCTAGCTGCATTTCAGGATGAATGGACGGTTAGAGGACTCCAAAAGAGAGAGAGAGAGAAAGATAGATTGATAGAGGAAAGGAAACGAAGTTTATCCTTCGTGAAGTGAATCAACTCAAGGATATCAACAAAACTTACAAGAATTTTGAAATATTTTGACAAGTATAAAAATAAGTAAAATTTATCTATCATCGGCTACCATGAAAAATATTTCATTTCTTCTTTAAGATAATGAAATCATTAATGTCTGAAAAATAAATTGAATGATATTAATAATAATTTAATGATTTTTAGTATTCCATTATAATACGTTATTTAATTGAAATAATTAGATGTTATGTTACAGAGTTGTTCTTATTTATACGAACATTCATGCACATTCATTTACTCATCTAAAATATTACTTAACGCACGAATGATTAGAATCATCAACAAGAATAACTAACCCCGATTCAAACGGAAACCAAAGCGATTGAATTTCACGGCTGGATTTAGACTCGATTATGGTTCTTGCCTTGTAAACCCTCGACCGTAATCGAAACTTCTATACAGAGGGGTACCTTTGAAACTTGAAATTCCGAGTTCTGTTTGGAAAAGTTTTAAGAGTTTGTGGACCAACGGACAAATGGTATAATTTTATCGGGTGTTCTATCGGATTTTAGAAAAACATGCCTAAGTATTTGAAATTGTGAGAGTTTGGGGGAAAAAAAAAATATAAACACAAACGACAAAGTTTGTTTTACAAATCTCTAACGCGTTTTGTATCATAAAATTCATTATTCATTTGGTGCAATACTTCTATTTCTATTTTAGAATTTTTTTCTTAATTATCTAACATCTTGTATACCAAATAGAAAAATTTATAGGATTATTATTAATTTATAAATAATTTATATTTGTGTAACAAACACAAATATAATAAACGCAATATCAAATTATATTGCAATATAATAATAATATTTTATAACATATACAATATCTGTTAAAGTTTCATTTGAAAACAATTCAACATTCAGATTTTCTACATTAACTCAAACTTACGTGTACAATAATTGGAGAAATAATTCTAATTGCTCAATTATCGAGAATAATAAATAATCACAGACATACGAAACAAAAAGCTTCTTTGTTCTCATAGCAATTAATAAGCTTTTTTATAAATAGGTAGGGAAAAAAAGGAAGAAGAAAAAGAAGAAGAAGAAGAAGAATAAGAAGGGCGTTCATTTGGAAGATATTTTCAAAGGTTGTAGGTACTTTGCTAGTGATGTTGGTTGAGAGACGGGTGGGTGGGATGAGGTGGGATGAGATGGGTGGTAGCTTTGGTTCAGGAAATAAAGAAAAAGCCGTCAGATTCGATCAGTTCAGGATACATGCTTGGCACGTACCAAAGCATGGTTTAAAAGGAAAAGCAAGAACCGATTCGTTCTGCACGAATCGTTGAGAAAAATGGGAATACAAGTTGAAAAGCTTGAATCGATAAGAGAAGAAAAAAAAACTTACTATAGCGTGTGTAGTATTCTCTGTCTTTCTTGCTCCCTTATTTGTTGTTACGTTCGAATAAAGAAAGTCCACTCTATTAAATGCGATCAGAGTGAGAGGGTGGTAGGAAGTGGGGAATGTGGGGAAGAAAAAAGAAAATCATCGAACGAAACACGATTTGTTCCCTTATTTCCCCATCCCCCTTTACCACCTCACCCCTCTCACTTAATCTTTTCTAATATTTTGTTCTTTCTTTGATATCGATCAAATAATAAATTTACTTTTGTTTCTTTCCCCCCTTTTTCCCCCTGGTTTCTCGCACGATCAAAGAAAACGTGGAACGTCAAAATGAGGTAATCGTTTTGTCTGCTTTTCCAACATCTGCTACCGGATGGGAAAGAAAAGTAAAATAAATATAAAAAATAAAAGTGAAAGAGGATGGTAGGAAGAAGAAAAAAAGGAGAGGAAAGTGTAGAGATCGATGACGTTAGTAATCAAAATGCACCAACAAGTACGTTTTCTTTTCTTTCCTTCATTTACTCGAGAATGTTTCATGGTGATTGCTTCAGTTTAAAACAACACGAGTTTATCTTCTCTTCAAACATTTATACGTGAAAGTTTTATACGTGTGTGAAATGTGTATTTTGTATAGAAAATTATAGAATTGTATATTCAAACAGATACAAAAGTTATATAACAAAACACGATAACGGTGGTTTTATTTCAAAACTAAAGTGTCAACGTGATTAATAATTTGCAATCATCTTTGAGTTTATAGGATTAATTATCGAAAAGATTTTTATGTGATTTCGAATGCTTTGATTTTCTTCTCTTCTCTCTTTATATCTTTATTTATTTTTGATTAAATGAAAAAAAAAAAAAAGAAAAAAAGAGGAATTGGGTAAGTCGATTAACTCACGTGAGATTAACTTCTTGTCTCATTCTATTTCTATTTCTATTTCTATCTCTCTCTTTTTCTCAATTATTTTCCACTTATTTTCTATTACTTTTCTTTTCCTCAATTCCTCTTTTATCTTTCAGGTAAAGGAGTAGAAACGAGTATAGAATAATTGCGAGACCTTTCGAGTGTACGTTTTTCCAACACACACACACACACATGTTTAAACACATACACAAATATATATCGACGTGCTAGCACAGCATGTCCGATTTGTAATCGCGTTTTAATCTTATAGTACATAGGGTACTAACTACATATACATGTGTATGTACCAATCTATATGTATTTTATTATATATATACACAGGTATATGAGTTTCACCCTCTACGCGTTCGACCGTAATTACTCAAAACGATGGAAGAATCGGTCTATCGAATAAAACGGACACACAATTTATTCCAATATAGGATGCGGGACCGTTTCGTACGCTTAATTATTATATCGGACGAATATATATTTCCCACACCCCTCTCTTCTTGGTTTAATGACCGCTCGTTAATCAGGGATTTTTTTTTTTGGAAAACGAACCCGAGACGAATATAATTATGCACGTTCCTAGCTAGGGATGGTTGAATAGTTTTTTCCTGTACTACCCACCTTCTTTTCTCGCCTCTTCTTTCCTTTTTTTTGTCATGCGTTATATATTTTTGAGTTACATGTTTCTTTTTTTTTTTTTTTTTTGAATACTTTGAATCCTATGTTCGTAATTAATTTTGTACTCTTAAGCAGTAATACGTTCTAATTTTTGTTGGTTTTTTTAATTTCATTTCTGAATTATTATTATTATTAATATTATTTATTTTCTCTCCCCTTGATATGATGAATATAGTGGAAGCTAAAACTAAAACGTTCTTAATTTTTATTTTTTTCCAAAGAAAGTATATTTTTTTTAAATGTCTAATTAATTTGTGTTTCTTTGAACTTTTTGGTTTTATTTCGTTGTTAATTTTTTTTTTTTGTTAATCATATTTTAGAGATATTTTAATTAGTAGATATCGATCCGATTATGCGATCGTTTATTCATTACTTGGTTTTCCCCACCAATAAACAATTTTCATTTCGGTTCGTCGTAAAATATAAAATCGTATTTTCGGATAATTGATTATCTAAAAATTTGATTATGATGAATAATTATTCATGAACCATCCCTCTCCTATATAAAGATTTTAAAATGCAATCTAATTTTCGAAGCAATAAAACACGTATGTGTATATATACGTGCTGTGAATCGAAAATTTTACTACCAAACATAGAAACAAAAATAATTACAGTGTACATATTGGTGCTCTTAAAAATTTTTCAAACTCTGTCTTGGTATAAATTAAGTCAAATCGTATTTTAATTTTCTTTTTACAAAAAATAAATAATTCTATTTAAAAATATACAAAATATAAAATAAAATATTTGTTAATCATAAATGTAACTCAACGTTGCAAATAATCCCATGAAAATATTAATCAAGAAAAATAGAAGAATTGAACGATTAGTTGAAATTGTATAAAAACAATTATCCTAAAAGGTTTTTTTTTTTTTTTTTTTCAATGTGGCAATAAAAGTGGCAAGATGAGGGAGGGCAAGAGGTTATGCTATAAATATAGGATACAAAAGAGAGGCTTTAACAGGAAGATACGAAGACATGGTCTTATTTCCATACAGGTACAAAGTCGTATATTAGATTGCTCTGACTTATGCTTGATCACGTAGCACTCGGCTTAGGTAGAGTGGTTCATAGTGCATAGCCAGATAAGTGGCCAGTGCCAGTAGGCACTGTCAGTAATAGGTCAACCGTACACGAATATTCTCAGCAATAGTTACGATTCGTATACGTTGAGACGAAGTTAATATATTACTCTATCATTCTCTAAACACATTCTCATATATTGTGTATATATCTAATCCATCTCTCTTACTCTTTCCAAAATGTTCTCCTTGAATTTAGGAGTTGTTCATTTTCTCAAAATAGAGTTAAAGAGAAAGAGAGAAATAGAGAATTGAATTTATGATATTTATCTTGCTTTAAACAGTATGAATTTAACTATAAATTTCTTTATTACAAATATTAATTTATTATATTTATTTAGCTTAAATCAATTCTATTTCTTATTATTAGTAAGACATGCACATAGGTAAACACCTTTTCCTCTTTACCACCCTTCCACCGTCTTTCTTTCTTCCTCTTACCTTCTTTACTTATTCTTACCAAAAAAAAAAAAAAAATATAGAAGGAAAGATTTTCCTCGCGAGTTTAATTTACGAGCTAACGGTTATATACCCAGGGTCCCGCTCGAAATTGAATTATTAAATTATCCGATCGGACGTGGAAAGCCACAGGGATTTTCCTTTAATGTAACCTTCCCTCCCACTCTCCAAACCTCCCACTTTTGTACCCCAACTCCTCTCTCTCTTTCTCTCATGCTTCGATCTCAATGCTTCTTACTTCGTCATACGGGATTATCGGTGAGTAAAATTTTAATTAATCGCTCGTAAATCAGCCGGAATATATGACGTTTAACTTCTTTCAACACCTTTTTTCTCTTTTCTTTTAACTCCACTTTTACACTCGCTCAAACCCTACTTTTTTTTTTACTCCTATTTCTTTGAAGTTAGTTTATCTTTTTTTTGAGGGTGAGGGGGTTCTTTATTTCTTTCTTGGATAATTATTATCGTCATAAAATCGCGTAGATTAAGATAGACAGACAAAGTGGAGTTGTATATGGTATAAAATATTAACATAAGTGGTAATAGACCTAATGGGAAAATAAGGTTGAAACTAAGATAGAAACTTTCTTAACATTTACTCGTTGACATATTGCGACAAGGAACTTTCATCTCGACATGAGGAAAGTTTAACGAAAGGCTAGTATTCTCTCCCTCTCTCTCTCTCTCTTCCCCTTTTCTAGTTTTGATTATGCATCTACATATCTTCATATACTCTTATATATAAATATATGTACGTTAAGATATTTTACACGAGTTGTAAGATATATAAATTCAACGAGATTAATTATTACTTTATGTGTATATCTGCAATCATAAAATAAATCCAAATAATACAACAAAATAAATTTATCATATAACATTATTTATATTTTTTTTATATTCTATTAGATATCAAAATATTTGAATTTAATTCATATAATTACAAACGAGAGAAATGTTTATACATCTACACAGATTATATCTTGCCACAATATGATAAGAATTAATTCAACTATTACAGATAACACTACAGTGGGTGCGGTTTATAGAATTCTACGGATAGATATATAGATCTCAGGATTCTTGATGAGAGTTCATGTTAGGAACGTCAGATACCTCTTGGTATAACGTTAACGACGAAATTGCGATCGAAATAATAGGAATATAACATAGACTGGTGTACTTGGTGGTATACACTAAGGTGCCATACACGTGGTCTGTGGTGTAAGGGTTTGAACGGGGTGGCACGGGGAGGAGTTGAGGAGGATGAGGAGAGTTCAGAGAGAGAGAGAGAGGGGTGAGGAAGGGGAGGAGGACGGGGAGGTGTGCCAAAACCTCTGAGTGTATAGAACGAGAAGCGGAGATTCCTGGGAATCCAGAGTGAGAGAGTAAAGAACAAAGGGGTTGGTCTGAGAGGTTGGTATGCGACGATCGCTAAACGTATTCACGAGTTCTGGTGTCGAGTTGAAGCAAGTACAGTACAGAGAGAAAGGAAGGAGAAGGGAAGAGAGAGAGGGGAAAATGAAGGGAAGGTGAAGTGAAAGGGTCAGAGCAAGGGCGATTGTCAAGAGACATTCAGAAAGTTCAAGGATCTTCATCTGGACGACGAGACGATGATAGAAAAGAGACACAAAGCGGTTAGGTATGAAAGTATAGAACCAGAATGGTAGAGAAATATAAAGAATACTACACGGTTTCTCAATTTAGGTATCATTTTTCCCCATTTTTCATTCTGGGCAAGTTAGTGTGTGTGTTTGTTTTTTTTTTATTATTTATTTTTTGATACTACTATTCTTTCATTTTGTATTTTTACCATTGATCCCTCATTTATATTATTATTGCATTTTTCTTTTCTTAATTATTTATTAACACTGCATATATTAATTGAACGTATTTATACGAATTTTTGACGATACGTTGATATATTATAGAAATATTTTTTGTTATAGGTTTAAAGTAACGTTCTATGTTGGAAGTTTTAATAATAAAGGCATTTTTCTCTTTAAGCATAATTTAGTTATTGTTTTTTTTTTATATATAATATTAAACTATCGTAATAATGCGAACTATCGTTTTCTCTCTAAACATAACTAAATTATTGTTTAATATAATATAAACTATCGTATAATATACACAGAAGTTTGTATCGATGAATAAAGTATTATGTATTATAGATTCCTTGGAAAATTACCGCTTATGTTAATCTCACGTTTTAGAATTTAGAATTCCGTTTGTTGAAACATGAGCAGAGGGTATTGGTGGTCTACCTATTATTGGAATTATATACCTCGTCGGTCTAGCTAAATCATCATTCTATCCTTGCCTAGCTACATTCGTAATAGCTCGATTGCTATGAGTACATGAATAAAATACCAAGGAGAGAAAAGGGATGTGACCAATATACACATAGCTGTGTAGGTATTATATACACATATATATACCCCTATATGAACATATATACATATTATATAGAAGCAACAAAAATACGAACACGAGCATGCAAATAGTTAAATACCGAAAACTCTAGACGTGCTTCCGTGTTAGTTTCGATACATAATTATTTCAGGAATATCGTATGAAATTCTCAACAATATTTACATGTTTCATCAAAACGTGAGATAAGAGATTTTTTCTCAATATTAGTTTATTAAAAAATAACGTTTATGGTATAAAACGAGATAATTTATTTATATTTAGAAAATTATCCGGTGTTACGGTTTTACTTTTCTCTCGATAATTCATTTTTATACGATATATATATAAAATATATTTATAGTTTTAATCGAATATAATCCATATATAGATCTACTTATTAATTATCTAAATATTAAGAAATAAAATAAAAATCTATCAGAAATAAAGAAACAGCTGTTCGAAAGAAAAGTAGGTCATCGGTACAAAACTTGCTCACCCTGTACAAACGTATTTAACTTTTATTTTCAAACGTAGTTAAATAATCAATACTTTATTCAATGTATTGAAAGAAAGATAGTTGAAGGTGTAAGTAAAAAAACATGTGGTAAGAAACATCAGTTGTGTTTACGTTTCTCGGAGGAATTCTCAGAAATTTGAAATAGAACAACATTCCCCACTAATCGGTTCAGGTAAGCTTTAGAATGTTTAGTTTATATTCACCTCTCTCTCACTCCTGTTTACATTTCTATTCTATTCGAAATTTCATCGTTGAGTATCTCATTGATCTTCGTTTATGTTCGGTATCCGTCGGTACATTTCGTAGGTATTTTTCATAATAATTGCTAGTCTTCTTAGAGTGTCGGAAGAGGTAACAACGAATATTAAATAAGAATGTTATTTATTTCGCGTCGAGTATACGCGTGTGCGTGTTTCTTTCCTATGCAAGTGATATGCATATGCGTGCGAGTGTGTGTAATGGATATATTGATACCTGCAGTTATGGATATGGATATGCAGCATTGGATATAAAAGACAAAGGTACATCTAAAGTAAATTGACTATAATTTTTGAACCTTTTATTTTAACATTTGACATCGCGGCGTGTTAGGTTTATTGTTAAACATATTATATGAATAATTTTCAATGAAAAAAAAATCTAATAAGTAATCGTAACGTTGTGTAGAATTGTTTTAAACTGGATATTGTATGTGTACGCGTTCATAATTCACGCGAATAACTTTCGTTGCAGTTATAGTAACCGAAAATGGGTTTAAAATATGATCTAAATAATATATGAAACAAATATTTAAAGTGTGTTATTTGCATGTGTACGTGTATGTGTATACGGATACTAATAATTATTTGATTTTTCGAGTACAGTGTGAATGTGTAGGAAAACATAATAAATAATCTAATAATTCAATAAAGTTTCCAATATAAAAAAAAAACTTAGGGAAGTTTTGGACATCGGTCGTGTGTTAGTTTTTTTAAATTACTAAACTTTTTTTACACGAGATTAGAATCATTTTTCTATTATTTTTTTAATAAAAAAAAAAGAATTGCTTATAAGAGATCTTCATTTTATTAGATTTTTCCAAAAGTTTTCTATCGAAGTTGAATTTTACGTTCTCTTAAAAATATGTTCTTTCACTGTAATGAAATCTTCAACTTACGTTACTTGAAGTGAAAAATTTTCAAGAATCGTTAAACTGATTTCACCGATAAGTCGATAAGTAAATCACTATCTTTTAACTTTTTCTTCTTCTTCCTATTTCTTTTTTGTTCCACTCTCCATCGAACGGTATAAAAATTTAAATAAAATAGAAAGAAAAAAAGTCAAACGAAGTAGGAAGGATAACGTCGATGTGATTTTTAATTGTTAATAACTGTACAGCAAACATAACTTTAATCAACGTGTTCTTCGATAAAATCGTTAAACGCGTTGAATTGCTGATTGCATCTGGTTTCTGACAGCAACCTGTAGACGATGAATAAATTTTATCACATAACTGTGTTAAAAAAGAAAATATATATACAGAAATCGTGAACAACGTTGTTGAGGGACAAAATATCAAAAAGAAGAAAAAAAAAAAAAAATAAATAAATAAAAAAAAAATATATGGAAAGGAAGATGGTGAAAAGAGATGAACTTGTGGAAGAATAAAAGATAGTAGAGAAATATTTATGCCGATGCTTTACATATGCACGTGTATATCCTGTATAAAAATTTATACACACACATGTGTGTGTATGTGTGTGTGTAAAGGGAGAGAGAGAAATATACATATGTGTAGTAAAATATGCTTTTTTACGAATGAAAATCTGTCTGTTCGATGATCATCCGATTGAATATTTTCTTTATACCCAGAGATTTGTTTTTTTTTTTCTACATTTTTAGTCATGTTCGTTAATACTCATACAAACCCTCCACTTTTTGTTTCTTCTTTTCTAGCCTCTCCTATGTTTTCCTTTTTTTAACTTAATATGATTTGATTCCCATATAAAACGTAGCTTTGAAATATTATTCTTTTAGCTGCATTAATTCATAAGTTTGCATTTGATGTATACAAACGTTACTAACCATTTTGTGGTACAAGAAACGTATTCTTAATTGTAGAATGTTTATTAGATTTTATTAACTAGGACGGTGAATATATGTTCAAGCTGTTTCTAATTATATTTTATTTTCTATTATATTCATATGTATATTTTTTAAAATTTATAATATATATAAATCATACATAAATATTTAATATTAATTAATATTTATGTGTATATAAAAATACATAAAAATATATATAATTTACAAATATATTTAATATTAAATAAAATTGTTAAGACATAGTTAAATTTATTTATTCGTATTACGTGGGTCTAATAAATGAATATAACAAGATTTTTTAATTAATATATTTATAAATATATATATTTCTAAAAATACAGAGAATATTATCGTCGAGTATAAAAAGATTTATTATTAAATGAAATCTAAGAAAATTTCTTTCACGCGTTAAACAAAAAACTTTTTTTCATCCAACCCCGTTTATATTTTATTTTATCCTACTAGAATGTTTCTTCTTATTTTTATTCCCTTTTCCCCCTCTTTCATCCCTCTACCCACCCACTGTTTCTTATTTTGTTTCATTCTTTTTTCGCTACTTTGCCATCTCACACGAGCTTCCAGGGAGTTTTCATGATATCGACATGACTCGCGAAAGAACTTGGTAATACAGAAGGCATACATACACACATACACACACATATATATATACGTGTGTATTTGTATGGTTTGAAAGATACGAAGGTGAATTTCGTTTGATCTCCTCATGATACACGTTGAATACTTACGAAACTTTCTTTTGACTTTCTCCAACGAATATTTCTTCGAGTTTGTTTGAAGAAAAAGGAAAAGAAATATAACCAAAAAATAGAAAGAGAAAAAGGAAACAAGACGAAGAAGAAGAAGAAGAAAAAGCTTTAGGATAATATCGGTAGGGGAAAGAAATGGGTGGAGAGAGGGGAAAGAAAAGAAACGTTTAGAGGGTAGCTTTTCATCCTAGTTTCAGGAAAAAAAACCAAAGCTTTTTCTCTCTCTATCTCTCTCTCTCTCTCTCTCTCTCTTATCAAAGCACGAGTAGAAATGATAACGTTTGTCCTTCCGTATGTATATTTTACTATACTTTATTTCACTTTCTAACTCGTTGAGAAAAATACCTTTTTCTTTTCCTTCAATTTTTTATCTTTTACCAATCCAACCACACACCCACCCATCTCCTGCACATTTTTACTTGTCGGTTTGTTTTTTGTTTTATGTCAACTCGTATCCAATTAACACTTTCTTTAAGGTTTCGAGAATACACACACACACTCACACATATAAATTTATATATTTTGTATATTTTTTTATAATAAATATTTTATTATATTTAATTATAATAAATTAATCAAATATTTTATTTATATTTATTTTATAAAAAATTTAAAACAATATATATATGTTATTTTTTTTTTACACACGTATATAGAACTTACACACGTTCTCGTTCGATTTTCCAGAAAGGATTTACCTTTCTTCGAATTTACCGGAGCGTAGTTCATTCAACTGCTTCAATCTTAGACGTGTATTTTACGGTCATTTTTCGATCCGAGAGAATATTCCTTCAGGCTTCTTTTACCTTCATCCTTCAAAAATCCTTCTTCCTCGTTAGCGAAGAAAAACCTAATCGACCGAATAACGAGGAAAGATTTTCTAAGATTTGTATTATTCTACGCTTGGATCATGATCGACTTGCATTCCTATGGATACCTTTTCTTTTTCTTCTTCTTCTTTTTACATACTTTTGTACTTTTCTTTACTTTTTTCTCTTTTTACTTTTACATTTTCTTCTCTTCAATGTATATAAAAGAAAATTTCTACGAGTATCGTTTAGTTTCTAACCTTGGTAGAACCAATTTTTCTACATTTTTCTTTTTTTCTTTTTTCTTTTTCTCATTTTTTTACTTTTACATTTTCTTCTCTTTAGATGTATATGAAAAAATTCCTAAGGTAGAATTAATTTTCTTTTCTTTTTCTACCTTTTTTTCTTTGCTTTTTATCGAGTATATACAAAACTGGACTGTAAAAGAAATTAAGTTGAATATACAAATTTCAAATAAATGTTTTCTTTTCTCAAACGATTCATACAACTTTTCGTTTCTTTTTTCTTCTAAAATAAAAATCAATTCCAAACCGTTCATCCATCTTTTATTAACTTTTTTTTTGCCAACTGTCAGGGTGTAATATTGAAGGGTAAAACATGCAAAGACAATTTTTGGCAACGTGTAATATTAAACAAAAAGAAAAATATACGATTAATTTATTTTTCCATCATGGGTCGCAGTTTTTGGGGCAACAACAAAAATAAAATTGGGTTTGAAAGAAACTAATTGCTTCTTTTATTACTTTAATCGATAAATAGCATATATCACCTATAGAAAAAAAAAACATATATACACACACACACACACATAGAAGAAGGAAAAGAGAAATAAAATTTTTTAATTAATTTTCAATATAGCGTAGTATAGATTTTTATATATATATATATATTTTTTTTTTGATAAAATTTAATTTAGAAATTTCTCTAACCCTCCCTCCAATCCCCTCGTATATTATTTCTCATAGATTGGTTGTTTTTATTAATTGCCTTTCCTTTCACCCATTTGGTCGATAACAACGCGAAAACATGAAAAAAATATGAAATAAAAGTTAGTCAAATTTCTAAATGAAAATTTTTCCAACAATTACCCACCCTCTATACAGTGTGGTCCACAGAGTTACATGGTTTGAAAATGGTACATTTATGTAGTATATTGATATTTTTGTATAAGTTAAAATGCATATTTTGGAAGTTACAACGGTGCATACGTTGCATGGACCACCCTTTATACAAGATGAAACAATTCGAATGTAATTCGTAAACGTGTTTCCTTCTTTTTGTTTGTTTGTTTGTTTGATAGATTCAGTGAATCGATGCCGGTTAAAGTTAGTGGGATTTTTAAACTTATGACATCCCATTTTCGTCAATTTGGATAAACGCATACACGATTCGGTAAACCCCTTAAGAGTTAGACACGCCTTTGAAAACGAATCAGAGAGAGAGAGAGAGAGAGAGAGAGAGAGATAGTAGTTTTTTGCAACAATGTCGACAGAAAGAAATAGATTTTCCAGCTAACGAGACGGAAAGCAACAAAATACCGATGTGAGTCCGTGCGTGGCAATGGCATCCTGCCAAGTGCACACATGACAAAAACATAGAATCGCGGCTGGCTTTTTATAACCGACGAATGCATCCAAACGAACGATTTTTCCCTCTGCTTTTGTCTCTCTCTCTCTCTCTCTCTCTCTTTCTCATATATATGTATACACACACATATACATACACACACACTCAGATAGAATCATTCTATTTCTCTCTTTCTCGTTTTCTTTTTCCCTACGGTTTTAACTTCAAAAAAGTATTACGAATTTAACGTAGGATACAGAAATTCATTCCGATCCTGGAAAATTGACGGATGGCAAATAAAACAAATTTTTTTTTCTCTTTTATATCGAATTTCTTTCTTTTTTTCCTTTTTTATATTTAAAATAAATTTTTTTCTATTTAATTATTTTATTTCCATCAATTTGTAATATTTCGTATAGATCGTATAAGAGGTTAATAAAAATATCTTTAGAAACTAGCGAGACGATAAAATATTCATCGAACGTAATAATGATTGTTTTAATTTGCTAATAATTATTATATAATAAATATATTAAAAAGTATCCAACTATATACATGGAATATATCGTTTGTTCGTTTAAAGTTTTCTTTGGAAAAGTAACTTTAATTTTCTGTCAAGTTGTATTAATTAATCACGATATTACTTTTCTAGAAGATACTTCTTCACAATTTGTTTGTTTTTTTTTGTCTTTTTTCTTTGCACAGAAGACGAATAATTATTAAAAGAAGAAAAAAAACAATATAGAAAGAAACGGTAAAAGGTGGAGGAAAATATATTAACGAGAAAGTCAGTTAGATTGAAAAAAAATTTCTAACGGCATTGTTTTACGTTCGGATGACTTCTATCTCATCGAAAATTAGATTTCATCTGCAGCGAGTTTTAAAAATTCGATTGAAGTATTCTCTCATGTATAGAATCATGAAAATAATAAAAA
The DNA here is from genome assembly GCA_023678845.1 of Mischocyttarus mexicanus. Taxonomy (NCBI): domain Eukaryota; kingdom Metazoa; phylum Arthropoda; class Insecta; order Hymenoptera; family Vespidae; genus Mischocyttarus; species Mischocyttarus mexicanus. The sequence goes on along the minus strand of JACGTP010000006.1, from coordinate 1,599,570 downwards.
ATATATATATTTCAACTTTCGAATACGATGCCGGGTTATCGCGATTTTTAATATTTTCAAATTGAATAAAACTTTTCTTTCTGTAAATTTAATATACGAAGCATTTGAATAATTTTTCTTTTTTTAAAACAATTAAAAATGTGTATACGTGTGTGTACGTGTGTTATCGGTAAAATATTTTTCTTATAAATTCTCTTATTTCTTTAATGAAACTCTTGATCAGATTCATT
>JACGTP010000006.1:1555746-1597806 GCA_023678845.1 Mischocyttarus mexicanus | reverse complement strand
ATATAGAAAGAAACGGTAAAAGGTGGAGGAAAATATATTAACGAGAAAGTCAGTTAGATTGAAAAAAAATTTCTAACGGCATTGTTTTACGTTCGGATGACTTCTATCTCATCGAAAATTAGATTTCATCTGCAGCGAGTTTTAAAAATTCGATTGAAGTATTCTCTCATGTATAGAATCATGAAAATAATAAAAAATATATATATTTCAACTTTCGAATACGATGCCGGGTTATCGCGATTTTTAATATTTTCAAATTGAATAAAACTTTTCTTTCTGTAAATTTAATATACGAAGCATTTGAATAATTTTTCTTTTTTTAAAACAATTAAAAATGTGTATACGTGTGTGTACGTGTGTTATCGGTAAAATATTTTTCTTATAAATTCTCTTATTTCTTTAATGAAACTCTTGATCAGATTCATTGAAACACCCTGTATAATACAGTAAGAAAAGATGAAAAACATGAAAGTGATGAAGGTGGAGGAGAAGGAGGATGGGAAGAGGGTTATAGCAGTCGCAGAGGCGCCCACTCGTCACAGACTCTTCCGAACGAATTTATCTCCCTTTTCTCGTAAACTTCGAAATAATATCAAAACTTATTTCGTAGCACACGAGCAGACAATCAAACGGAAGTTTTCTCCGAAGAAAAAGTAGGAAGAGAAGGGTGGTAGGAAGTAGGAGGCCATCTGCCGAAGGCCACAAATTTTCTGCATGTAAAATTGTCGTCTGTGTGTCGACCATTCTTCTTTTCGCTAAAATTTCTATCTCACTCTCACTCGCACGTTCACTCACACGTTCACTCACACGTTCACTCACAGTCATATTTCGAGTATAGGGAAAAGAAATAAAATAGGGAAACTTGTTAGTTTTTGTTACGTTGGTATACACATGTATGCTTGATACGTTAACGTGTGACGAGTATACACGTGGTCTCACACACACACACACACTCACTCATTCATACTATTGGAAAAAAATAAAATATGGGAAACTTGTTAGCTTTTATTACGTTGATATACACATGTAGGTTTTATATATGAACGTGTAACTAGTACACACGTGTACTCATTAACTTAATCACTCATTCATTAACTCAATCACTCAATCATTTACTCACTTACTTATTCACTTATTCAGTCAGTCAGACACTCACTCATTCATTCATTTACTCATACTATAGGGAAAAAATAAAATACGAAACTTGTCAGTTTTTGTTACGTTGACATACACGTGTATTCCCTCACTCACTCATATTATGGAAGAAGGAATAAAATATTAAACTAGTTCGTTTTTGTTACATTGTCATACACGTGTACCATCTTATAACATATATCCATACATACATGTATCGATAACCCATAGAAATGTCAACAAGTTCGTAGAAAACGTTGCTTGAAAAATGTATCGAAGAAAATCCTAACTGTAGTAGAGATCATTGCAACCCCTCTCTCCCTCCTCTTCCCACCCTAGGAAGCTGTACACGTTCTTTCTAAACTTTCTTCAACTTTATTTCCAAGCAATATCTATAATCGATGAAAAGAATCTTCTCTTCTTTTTCTTCTTCTCGGATATAAGTCCTCCTCCTTCTTCCCCTCTCCCTCAACGTTGAATAGTGAACCCATTCTTATGACATTGTTTGCAGTTTATTATAACTCAACAATAGACCTTTTTAAATCGTTCTTACGTATGAGATACTATGAATTGTTAAAAGTAACGTTCAAGTTACTCGAGATATTTAAAAAAAATAATCTTTTATCTGTTATACGATAAGATTTTTTTTTTTTAAATTTATTACGTAGCTTAAAAATCATTAGTTCATTTCCTTTTTTTTTTTAAGGATAATAAATTAAGGATAAAAGCAAAATAGATAGTAAAAACGAAAATATGAATAATTTACTTTAAAATAAGTGTATAATTATTTAACGTTGTATTGGCTATCGAATTAGATTGATCGTATCTATTGGAGAATAGAGAAGTTACTCTGGCCGCACATAAGTGCTTTCGTTATCATCGCTAATTGTTATCTAATTAATAGCATTAACCGAAACGGTGGAACGATTAAATAGAGTACCTGATCGAAACTGAATAATTCGTATAAGCTATCACAGACATGATTAATCTTTTCGAATTAAAATAACTTATACTGCAAATATATATATATAATGCATTAAAAAATAATTTAAGCAATAATGCAGTAAAAAACACGATTTATTAAAAAAAGTTTCGAAGCAAATAATAATAATAAAAATGAATGGAAAGAGGGTGAAGGTGAGAGAAAAAAATAGAAAAGGGTAGCCTAGTTCACATGACGTCACACTCGTATTATTATTTCCTTCCCCCTCCACCGTTCTTCTTTCTCTTTCCAACTCCTCGACAAAGGATGATATCGTCGGATTTCAGCAAAAAAAAAATCCTGACCGTAATCCTTTCCTTTTAGTTCATGTTCGCATACGCTGAGATATTTTTTTTTTTTGTTAAGTATCATAGAAAACGTCAGATGGTTTAGTGTATTTTCCAATTGAACGATTTCATATTGGTATAATCGAGCATCGAAGTTCTCACGATGATAAATACGTAGGAATATTCAACATCATGAGCAATGCATCTGTACACACGCATATATCAACGATGTATGCATTTATAATATATAATGTCTCTGTCTGTTTATTCTATGTTCCCCGATGTATTTGTGAGTACACTCTACGTGTGTGTCTATCTCTTTTTCAGTATATGTTTTTATATATGTGAATACGTTAAAATGTATTTGCGTTCTCTGTGGTTTGCATACATGCATGCATACTTGCATGGATACATGCATGTCTCTCTCTCTCTCTCTCTCTCTTTTCCAGTTTACGTTTTTATATGTGTGAATACCTTAAAATGTATTTGAGTTCTCTGTGGTTTGCATACATGCATGCATGACTCTCTCTCTCTTTCTTTATATGTATTTGTGAATACACGTAACTCTACCATATGTGTGTATGTGTGTGCATGTGCGTGTCTCTTTTTCGGTATACGTTTTTATATGTGCAAATACTTAACATGTGTGTCGTATCTCTGTGGTTTATATACATACATGGATGCATGTTTCTCTCTCCTTCTTCCTCACTTTCTTTATATGTGTTTGTAAAAATGTGTGTAAGTTGCGTGTACAGTCTCGTGTAAAGAGTGGAAACAGTTTTTGTCAAGTAGTTGCTCTTATCATCGTACCGATAATCTTTGTGGGAAAAATGAGAATAATAGATGCAAAAGATGCTGGTACGGTATTTTAGTTTCTATGGGGTTTACTATGGAAAGTAATCTCCTTTCGATATGTATTATCGATCTTTCATAATATCGATAAGTAGAATTGCTTTTGGAGATTGTGTTTTATTCTTTTTTCCTTATACGTCAAACACAATCAAAATATACAAATTTAATTAATATACATATAAAATATTAAAATTATAAAATTTTAATCTAATAAATATCGTATACGTAAAATTATGTTTAAACAAAACCATGCATTATTTCCTAAATTTCTTCTCAAATAATAAATTACGATAAACGTGTCAACACCACCACCAAGTATCCGATAGATAAAGAACTTTATCTTATTTTTTTATTTCAAACAACTTTTTTTCTATTTCTCTCTCTTTCTCTCTCTATCACTCTCTAACATTTTATCAAGATCTTAGTTAAACTTGAAATATTGTACGAGCACGTTTATACAATCAATGCGATCAGGAAGAGAAAGTTTTGTTCAACGAAGAATATAATCGGCCGTTCTTATCTTCTTTCTCGATGCTGAGAAAGACTAAGATAGAGATAGATAAATCCTAATAAGGAGTGAGAGAGATAGATAGATAGATAGAACTATAGTTCGGTTGACGACGCAGAGAAAAGTTCTGCTACAAAAGCAATTTTCCACCATATCGAATTACCTGAAAATGTGGAGAGGCGAGGAAGCAGAAAGTTTGGTGGATAGAAGAAGAAGAAGAGGACCAAGGGGAAGGGGTAGGGGTAGGGGTAGGGGGGAAATAGGGAGGAAGAATACTCGCGAGGTGGTACGAGCTCGTGCGGAAATGCAAGCTTGGTATACATGCTTGAGGGGGAAAAAGGGGGAATGAAAATAAAGGTGCTTCACCATGGCATGAAAAAGAAGTAAGTGAGAGAGATGTATTATATGTATGTGTGTATGTGTGTATGTGTGTATGTGTGTGTGTGTATAAAGGGTCGCCAAAAAGAAAGAAAGAAAGAGGTCGCAGAGGATCCATGGATGTTTCGGGATTGCAGCTATTCTTCACCCCACGATAAGAGAGATACAACCATTTTGGGAAACTAGGAACGTGTATATGTGTGTATGTGTATGTGTAGCATGTAAGCAGAGAGACGATGCAGCGAACGCGATTCCTCTGAATTTCGGTCAACTCTGCCAAGTGGAGTTACTTTTCTTCTGTTGTAAGACATTTTTACTTTTAACTTCGACCCACCCACTCAACCCCACCTATCTGTCTCATACTCGAGACGAGACTACTATCTTCTTTTTTTTATTTTTATATATACACTCAAGTCTTTCTTTTACACGGTAGATACATTCCTTAGAAAAGCAAAAAGAAATTCGTGTAAAAGAATACATGGAGTTTATGATAAATTCGGGGATATATTCCACAACTTTAAAAAATGGGTGGTTAGGGAAGGGGGGGATGAGAATTATTGAATGACATTTATATAAAATTATCCCATGAAACTGTTTCTGTTCTTTTTTATATATTTTTTATTTTTTATTTTGCGTAATTAATTATTTGTCTGGTCTTATAGATTCAGAAAATGCTTAGTCCAAATTTATCTTTAAATTATAAAACGTTTAATTATCGATAATTGTAAAAAGATGAATGAAAGATATTAAATGAATGAATGATAAATGTAGGGTTACAAATATCCATTGAAAGTTTTAGAAAACCTACTCAAATTTCCACGTGGAATGGTTAAGTTTGCTAAGAATAATATAGGATATATATAGGAGTCTTGAATTCTAAGTAGCAAGTTACTTAAGTTATTAGTTAGAAATTCTAATGAAGACATCTGGAAGGAATGGGGAAAGGGAGAAAGGGGGGAGGGGATTCTGCAGTATGTCCTATTCGTCCTGTTACGTCATAAATTAAGACAATAGCTCTTAAACACTTGTAACTTCAACGCATTTTAACTTCATTGCTATCTCATTGCAATCTATAATCATATATGAACATTTTAAGGAATACAAATTCACGGATAGGAAAAAACAAATCATATTTCTAATACGTTTATCCTAAAACGTGTAATTAAAAATAATATCATTTTATATAAAAATTAATGAATTGTTTTTAATTATTGACGAAATTTTGATCGATGGTAGGTTTCACCTAACACGGGAGCCGAGTCAGAAGACTGTTAGGGTTCTAATTAATAATTTTCACCAGTCAAATATTATTTTTTATTTTACAATGACAAAAGTTCTAATTAGAAATAGATTTATAAAATATGAAAATTGCTAATTTATTATTACTTAAAATATTTGAATTATTTATGGAATGTGTCCTTAACAAAAGTAATTTTTTAACAGGTGTACAATTTATCTTGACATGATATATCTTTTCGAAAGAAAAGTTCGATGCAGAATCCTCATGCATGGAAAATTTGACACAGTTATCGTGTTTATCTCATGTAAATACTATTCGTCAAAATTCGTTCAACGAGTTAGGGTAATTCCAATGGTTTAACTACAGTAATACTCTTCATCGTATCGACTAATACAACACTTCGTTAACACTCGAATAAAATTAATAATTATTATTGTAAAAAGATGAGGATTTACGTTGTTTCTTATGTCGAGGATTATAAGAAACGTCTAAATGGGAAATAAAAATATAAATTATGCTTGTGTTACAAGATATTATTATTATATATATCAGAAATAAGATAAAATATTCGAGTAATGTTTCTTTTCTTCTCAATTTGGTTTTCTGAAAGTAACGAGTTTTATTTCCCTTTCTTTCTTTCATTCTCTTTTTCTTTGTCGGTATTCAAGAACGAAATAGGATGGAAAAACCCAAGGCGATTCTTTTACAGATCATAGATATTTTTCAACGGTCCGATATCAAATACGATGATTCAAAGAGACCGATCTAGCCCAATGGGCTGTTAGCTACTCGCTGACCATAGTACGGCCATTCGAGTAAGAATAATACTCCAATAACCATTAATCTTTACACCTAGCAGAAACTCGGTCCATAACCTTGCACGTAGATTATTATCCACGATAGAACTAACTTATCTTATTCTACATATATCTGGATTTTCTTTCTTTTATTATTATTATTATTATTATTTTTTATTCTTTTTTACTTATATTTTATTTTTACTATACATCCTTCTTGAATCACAGTTGTTTTTTCTCCCCTATTCCAGAAACATATTAAAATAATTTTTCTTTATTTTCCTCGGATTATTATCTTTGAGGAATTATCTTACTTTGTTTTATTTTTTTATTCCTAGATTTTCTATTTCTTAAATCATTGTTTTCTTATGGGATTACGAAAATAATTTCATAAGCTTTCAGTATTATTATCATTTGATGTTTGATGAAATTTTTGTAGTTTCGAGGTTTTTACAATTTTCTAAAATAATTGAATATAAAAATATTTCTATTTTTAAATTTTATCGATCTCGTATCATTTTTATTTTCTTCTATACAAAAAAAATTTAGAGATTCTATTACGTGTTTTACTTTATTAGAGGTTTAAAAAAGGTTTACATAAAACATTAAAATACTTTTTGTAAACTTTATAAAAATATCCTTTGTAGAATTCTTTCCCTTTTAATCAGTGTTATCTTTTCTGAGTTTATTTTTATGAACCTCGAATCAGTGTACTGTTAAATTACGAAGAAAAGCTCGTGGTTCCATTAGGTTTTTCCTAGCCTATTAAAAAACTATACTTAGGTATTTTCGACTTCTTTAGACTTTCTTGAACGATCAGTCTTTCTTTCTTTCTTTATTTATTTCTTTCTTCCTTTACTGTTTTTATATCTTTGGATCATCGTTTTCTTAGCTACCAGTAAGAAAGGTTTCATTATTTTCAGTTACCTAGTACATGGTTAAAAAGTTATACTAAAATGTTTTTCACTACTCTTTCAACTTTCTTCACTTCCAGTATATATATAATACAATTTATCTTTTATTTTCGTTCTATTCTACCTGTTTTTATATAAACCGAAAAATTGTTGGCTTTCTTACATAAGAAGAAACTTTCCCCATTTCGTTATATTTCTTCTGATTATTTCTTAAAGCTAAAAATCACACTATTTGGATATTTGTGAATTATTCGAAATATCTTTGAAAATGGTCTGATTAAAATAATAGATTTGATATTTTTAATATCAAAATATTCTCCTACTATCCTTTCTCTCCTACTTTTATTTATATACGAAAACAAATATTATTTTATTAATTTAAAATGGTCCTATATATTATTTAATTATTTTTTAAACATAATTAAAAAACCTTTACTTGGATATATTTCAACTCTTTTATATTTTCACTTATTTCTCTCTCTCTCTCTCTTATTTTTTTTCTACTTATTTATAACTTTATATATATCTGAATAAAAATATAATATTTTGAATTAAAAATGATACCATATTATTTAGTACATTTTAAAACATAATTAAAAAACCTTTACTTGAATATATTTCAACTCTTTCAAATTTTCACTTATTTCTTTCACTCTTTCTCTCGTTTTTTCTCATTCTCTTACTTTCTTAATGTACAGTAAGTATCCATATTTACTAAGAAGGTTCTAACAAGTAAACGTTGGCAACGAGTACACAGGAGTACACTCGTTGCAGTTTCGGTACACTTATGAGTACCAGTACGTTCCATTAAAAGCTCTTTCTACCTGACGTTTAGTGTTGAGTTCTCAATGTATAAGTTAGTATGAAAGCAGGAGAAAGAGAAAGAGAGAGACAATTTAGTCTCACGTTTTAGACTTTATAACTTATGTACGCATAAATACATATATACGGTACGTAGATATATGCACATATGCATTTGAAGAAGCAAGTATAGTAAGAATGTGCATACGGTTCGTCTAGTATGCATTCGAGTTCATCGTTCAAAGCATTTATTGCTCTAGGAACTTTCTAAAAGAGGATACAGAAAAGTAATGTTTGCTTGCATACACGTTATATATCCCATTCCTGTCTTATATCAAAGATTCAACCTTCGTTATGAAACTTTTTGGTGTTGAATTTAATTACAAGAGAAACCAGATTTGTCTTAAGATATAACAATTGTAATCTTAACATACGTTGCTTTCTCGTTTAGAAAATCTAATTACTTTTGTGGTATTTAATTGATTGTTAAATACTAATTGTTTTTTCATTCAATAAGAATATTCAAGGTAACTTGTTTCTAATACGAAACATGATTTTTAAATCATGTCAAACGTTGAGATACTTTCTCAGTTAATTTATGTCTTGATAAGAACAAATTTTTGTATAAAAATAATTAAAAATAAATTCATTTTCCCTATCGCATATTAAATAATATGATAGTTGAGTAAATTGAAAAATTAAAACAATATTTTCTACACAGTATTATTTTCGTATTTCTTTTACCATTTGCTCGAAAGATTTTTTTTCTCAAAGTATGACGAGGAGAAAGAGTAAACACAGTTGTCGATATTGTTTACATGTCACGCGTAAGTTCTCATGTTTTTTTATTGAATGAGAATCGGAAGATCGTTCGAGTATGGGACAAACATAGGTGAATGACGTAAACGTTACAAAGTAAAAATCTATCTCTCTCTTTCTCTTTTAAATATTTTTACTACCATAGCTTTTTAAAAATGTTATTAATATTTTCCTTAAATACCTGTATTTTAATTATATAATATAAACGCTAACACAATTTGACTTATTATTTACTATCAAATAATAATTTAATTACACTACAAGTTTTTTTTAAAATTAGATTATAATATAAATAAAATAAATGATCGATCAAAAAATAATCTTATAAATAATAAAAGAGTCAAATTAAGAAAAGAAATATTTGATAAGAAATGAATATTACAATTAAGGTTGAAGTATAGTTTTCTAAATGACCAAGTAGAGGAGGTATGCCAGTTGAAGAGCAAACGGAAACAGGAAACGATCCTTCCAATAGCTGTCTGAAATGTTCTGGCAAAATTTATGTTTGCTCAGCAGGCGGCTTTCTCAAGAGTCTCTCGGTCTTATATCACTCTATCCGAAAAAGAAATGAGATTAGGGGATCGTTGAGGGAAAAAAAGAGAAAGAGAGAGAGAGAGATGTGCTATGAACAGGGAAATATCGGTTTACCGTATTCTATTTTAAGGAATAATTGCTATTATACGATTAAATGGAATCTAAGAATTTTTCTATGTATCTGTTATGTAAAAAAAGAAATTAGGATGTTTCTAGTTAGTGGAAATGGAAGTTACACAAACCCGTTATTCTTCAGGTTTTGTCGATTCAATGGATATCGTTCTTCTTTCTTTCATTCCTTCTTTCATTCTTTCTTTCATTCTTTCTACGAGAACGTCGAAGACAAGAAAAGAGGAACGGGTTTTTATGGTTGCCCATATCCGGCAAACTTATCCAAGAGAAAAGTACGTGCTCGAGTTGGTTTTAAGGTATAATTGAATGTCTTTGTAACTTCTTTCGAAAAGCACATAGGATACGTAGACTATTGTAACAACTATAACAGTACTTTTCAATTCTACCGAAAACGTTTCCTTATAACAATCAATTGAATAGCATAAAAGTCAATACTTTTTCAAGAAAACGTTCGTTAAATTACGATTATTCTCTAATCATGAATTTATTTCTAATCTTATCTTGTAATCTGTAAATTTACTAGAAAGATACATTTTTTTATTTAAATACTTCTTCTTCAAACGTTATATATCGAAACAGAAATAAAAAGTTATTTTCTAAAATATACATTCAAATTAATTAATATAAATTAAAATAATAAAAAATAATAACAAAAATATCAAATACCATAGCTCAATTATTTTCTTTTAATTATTAAAAACATAAATCGATCCATAGTTGCATTGTTTGTGTAAAATATTCAAACATGAATGAAAGATAGTGAATGAGAATGAATGAATGAATGAAAGAAAGAGTTAGAGATAACCAGAAAGACGTAATTTGCAATCGATCATGTAACTTGGTGTAAGTCGTGCGACATTTATTGGAAAGTTCGGAGAAACAGGGGGAAAGGGTGCTAGGGAGGAGGGAGGTGGTTTGTCCGGGTCATTCACGTCGAAGGGTACAATAATTTTACGGCTCATTTACATAATACCCATCGTCCAGTCACGTGAATCGCTTTGATAAGCCCAATAGTAATGGTTTACGCTATACGGTATACGCGTTTGTCCATTTGCTCGAACTAGATATACTTCTCTCTCTCTCTCTCTCTCACACACACACACACACACACACACACACTCTTTAACTATCTATCTATCTATCTATATATTTCTCTCTTACTCTATCCATCCAACCATCCATCTATCACTATCTTTCTCTCTCTCACTCACTTTGAGCTTTCGATTCGGTTCTAAATGGTACAGTAGAGAACAGAACGTTCATTTAATACGTGTGTGAGAGAGAAAGAGAAAGAGAGAGAGAGCAATTACATTGCGTGGATATTTCAGTAAATTTCTAGAAAATAAGCACTGAGGTTTTCCCTCTAATTCGAACATTTACACTCACCCGAATAAAAGTAATTTTTATTTTTTATTTTTTTATATTTTATCCAATGACGGGTTGAAGTCAAGTGAAATATTCGAACGATATTATTTAACTAATAACGAAACAGATGATATATTTCAAATAAAACAAACAAATCACACAGGTGCAACATGGTAAATAGGAAATTAATAAAAAAAATGTGATGGTTAGTTTAAATTTAATTACAGTTATTTTCTAAAGAAATCTTATTTAAGGTTTTACTTTTTTAAATCGAACATTCACACACACTTCTGCATTTTCATGAAATAATTTTTATTCAATGATGAATTCAAGTCAAATGAAATACCCAAACGATACAGAATAAAAAAGTGTATGTGAAAATAGAATAATTTTAATTACAAGTTGATAATCTTATAATAAAAAAATAAATCACACAGAGATGCAACATGGTAGATTTGAGATAAAAAAAGAGAAAAAAAAGAAATGTGATAGTTAGTTTCGACAGGAATATATCTCACGCCTTGAAGGTTGGATGGTGCAGGTTGGATGCTGCAGGGTTATATGCCCAGTTTATCTCACCAAATGTAAACCGCAAACTTGTACTTTCTAGGAAGCTCATTCATGAACGTTATTATATATCACACACGCGTTACTTTGCACCGAGAACCATGTAACCGCATTAACTCTGAACTTTACTGCAACGGTGTGAATGATGTCCTGTTTAAAGGTTTTACAGTAAAATCCTTAAACATTTCTCGCTTTTTTACCACTCTCTACACGGATTTTCTGTCACTAAGGGTATAAAGGAAATATTTTCCCCTTTTTTTTCTATATTTTTTTCTCCATTATTTGCGCCAAGGAAAAAATGTGTGGTCAGAAAAGTAACTTCACCTTTTTTATCTTCGAGAACAACTTATTTGTTTTTTTTTCGTGGGTGTTTGTTGAATTAAACAATAATTTTGTGTTGTTTTATTTATTTAATATAATTTAATTAAATATGTTATTGGAGTTTCATTCAATGCATTTTTGGTATCAACGAAAAGGTTCGTCTTATTGTTGCATACGAACAAACTTTTTATCCAGCATATATTTTTATGTAAACTATAATAATATAGTAGTTCTTGAATGACTATCATTTCAATGCTAATCGTAGAGTAATATTGTTTCATTACACGATATTAAAATATATTTTATGAATAATTATACACGTTGCATTAAGATTATTATCAGATTGTAAAGGGTCAAATGCATCGATCGGCCTTTTAAATAATAACCATTTTAATCGTTTATTAGCGTGACAATTTTAAAGTATGTTTTATTAATTTTATTTTCCCGAAAATACACCGTGACAGAAATGTTTCTTCGTCATTTGTACAACTCGTTACTCCGTTTCGAGAGTTTTTCAATTTTAATTTGTTTAATAGATCGTTAAAAATAGCTTTTATTGAGCATGCAATAAAATTGTCTAAAAAAAAACTTAATTTGCCTAATAAATTTTTTTAATCATTTAGAGAAATTTTTAAGATCATTCTCAAATAAATAAATATATGAAAAATTAAATAATTTATACAAAATTCATGTTTAAATTTACGAAGATAGAAAAATTGTCAAATAAATGTGACTCGTAATTAAACAAATTATTGTCACAGATATTACTCAAAGTTCTTAACTCAAAGTGTCTCATGAGATATTTAATAAAATAATAATATGAACGTTACAGAGGGAAGTTATATATCAAATAGTGAGATAAAGGATAAAATTTAGAAATCTAAAATTAATTTTCCATTGAAATTAATTCCTATCTTGTTTAATCTTAGTAATTGTTTCACAAATAATTCAATTAACCCACTTTTTGGATACATCTCATTGTCAGATATTTTCAAGGAATTATTCAAATCACGACACATCGGTATCTCTTGGGAGATCCAAACTTAGAAAAAGAAGAAAAATAATCTAAAATAATGAATATCTGGTATAATACATTCAGAAAAATAATCTAAAAAAATTATTAATTAAGAGGATCACTTTTAATATGACAACTGGTTATTTAAGCATTTTTTAGGAATTTTTTATGACGACCAATAAAAAGATAGAACTTTGAACTTTTTATGATATATTTATTAATATTTCAATAATGTGTAAAAAAATTTTTAGTCATAAATCTCCGTAAGACCATGAATTGTTTCACTCCGAAGATACATCTATCTTGAAACAAAAATTTCTTGAGTGTGTCGTGATATTTTGTCGATAATATTGCTTTGAAAAAAATAGAACCGCTTGGATTTTATAAATGATTCTACTTTCATTCTACTACTATACACGTGCTGAAACTACCATTAAAATTTCAAAGTAATCGATCGAACCATTTTTGAGATATCGTGGTTTTTCCAAAAACTGTGTTTAAAGATTCAAGTACGATTTGAATTATGATATACACCTATCTCTTCTAACAGCTGTAACTTTCCAACAACTTTGAATATTAAAAAATCATTTTACAAGCGTATTCTAAACACATTTAGGAATTAATTTATGCAAAGAAAAAGTTGATTTTTTCAACTCATTACATTGGGTGACCCACCTTAAGAATCATTTCAAAATGCAACCACGCAGAAATTCATGTATCGAATATACATTCGAATAAGAGAGTTTGACTATGTCAGGAATGAAATAACAAGGTTACAACATAAGTTAGAGAAACCGGGAAGCCTAAAGGCACAAGTAGAAATGTATGAATCTATAGGAATTCTAGAACCTCAGAGCTTAAATATCTCGTCGTCAAAGGTAACCCAGTCTTTCCCCTTTCTACTAGCCCCCCTGATAGAGAAAGGTTGTAAATCCATAATATCCGTAGTTGTAGGTGGGTCGTACCCTATTCCTAAGGCGGGGTAATAACGTCAGCTGGTAGAACTTCAATAGAACCGACGTTACGTCCTTGCGGCAAACTCACACCCTAACGACGACGACGAACTTGAGTTTGGCAAATTGGGTTCTCGACTTGCAATCAACCGCATTCCGCAAACGTGTTACATTTCTGGGTGTACCTACAATTTCCTGCAACAACGCACGCCTTAGACTCGCTTCTGGTGGTAGTGGTGGTGGTGGTGCTGCTGCTTGTCGAGATATCGGAATATCGACAAACCGAAAACCAGAAACCCTTGAGTACTATTATCCCAACTATAAGATCAAATAGAAATTTTTATTATTTTCATTCCTTACTCTTATACACATTCTTTTAATCAATCCTTAATTGTAATCAAAGGTTTCGGGTATGATCAGACACTACAGAACTGAAAACTGGTAACCCTGGTATTATTATCAGATTTTTTATTATTTTTATTACTTATTTATTTTAAATTGTTTTGATCAATCGTTAATTGCAATCAAAGGTTTTGGGTATAATCGAACACTATTGAACCTAATTTTCATTTGTTCGTGACTAATAATAAGATAAATTATATTCTATATAAATTATGAAATATAAAATATTTAAATGTACAAATTATACTTATAATATAATTATACTGTAAGATTGTGAAAAACTTAATGATCAAAGTAACGTGATAAATGAGTTAGAAAAATATCTCAATTATTATTTCCTTAAACAATTTTCTTCAAAGTATATTGAAAGATCAATAACATTAACAATCTTTTTTGAGCTCCTTAATTAAATTACGTGCTCACGTTCCAGGAAATGCTTTTTCAAGTGTAAACAAGAGTAGATGAGTGACGATACCTTTGCTTATGTAATACACTCTCAAAATATGCAAACTGTTGATCTTTTCAATCTTACTTCTCACGATTATACTTTGCCCCTTCCCTACTTTTCATTAAATCAAAAATAAGTTAAAAAATATATTTTCATTAGAAAGAAAATTAAATTAAATATATATAAAAATATTAGAAAATTTATTATAAATAATAAAAACATAGAAATAAAAAATAAGATAAAAGGTAAACATTTACGAGTTAAAACATTTCGATTAAAAAATATCAATCAACTAATTATAATTTTGTTCTATTTGGGTTATTCTATGATAAATAATAAGTATTTATTTTTATAAACTAATTCAATATATCATTCAGTGGTAGATTTAATATCAGTCAATAATCATTTTCTCGTCTATTGTATTCTCTGTTATTTCTCCTATTTCACTTTAATCTATATTCAATTATCGATAACTAGTTAGGTATCATTTTATATCATTCAATAGCAATCAATGTTCTGTAATCAATCAGTTATCGGTAATTAAAATCAATATTTTGATAATTAATGAATATTGCGTATAATCTATAATCTATTTTAACAAAGTGTAATAATTATATTTAATCGAGTAAGACCGCGTAATAATTAAATAAAAAAAAGAAACAAGAAAATATTATTACTTTCATTTGTAACATAATACACATACACATATATATTTAAAAAAATCACATTTCAAATATCCAAAATAAATAAAAAATAGATAATATAAGAAGAAAATTAAATCAACCGATCATCATTTGTAATGTAAAAAAAAACAATTAAATATAATTGGATAATAGATAGCGAATGTGTTAAAAAAAAAAAAAGGATAGTTGGTGGTGGTGCGAGGTTTAATTTGACTGATATTTCGAATGATTGGCATGCAGAGGGAGAATATGATAGAAGATTAGTTTCGTTTCAATAACATTTTCATAGCCCTTAAATCTCGTTCTCATAGTGATCGTGGCTGTTACCGACATGAATATTAATGTCTATGCTCTCTGACAGTGCTTTTCTACCGTAGAAACATTCGTATTATAATAATGAGCTTCCGAACGGCTCAGCCACATCTCACCGCGAACACGTTATGACGTTACTACATTGATGATTTATCTTTATCCCACTATTATTTGTTCGTACTATGAACGAGCACGTTCTCTCATTACGTATCTCATGAATATTGTTAATGATGAACGATGATAACTATGACGTATGCATACCACATTTCGTTTTTTATTTGTTTTTTTCTATTCTTAAAATCAAAATCAAATAATTCATCTGTCGGTTCAAATCATTCGCAATATTTTATTTTCAACAATTTATATTTATATTTATATTATATTTTGTATTTTTATAAAGAAGGTAAATTTAGGTCGTCTTATAAGTTTTGTTCCTATTTGCAGAGTTTTATTTTACATTATTTTATATTTATTGTATTTGGGGTTAAATAATTGAATTATAGATACGAAGAGTTTGATGTAAAACCATCATTTAAATATTATTAAATAATTTATTTGTATTAGATTTGTATTATAAAAAGTATGAATAACGTTAATGTATACATTGGGTTATTGGAAAAAAAATTTTGGATTTTTCTCATTGAATTGTGGTTTAAAATTTGACATTTTTTTTTTTCCATTAATCTCCAATACATTTGTTTTGTGGTGTGCTTGTATGCATTTTGATTTTTATTATATATATATTCTATTTACATTATTCAGATGATTTATTCTTCAATTTAGGGTAAAGATTTTTTAACCAAAATCCTTATGTATATATTAATAATTAAAAGATACGATTAATAATTGCAAATATTTTGTTACGTTGCATATATTTTTTCTATACACGTGTATGGATTTATTTGCATATTATTTATTATGAGAGATATAAATTTAAATTTATTATGAAAATAATTATTAATATCAAGGTGCGGAGTAGATAATTAAATTATTGATTCAAAGAGTGAGATGAGACCGTCATTTAAATATTATTTAACAATTTATTTATATTATAAATAACGTTAATGCATATACATTCAGTTGAATTAATTTGTTTTGCATGTTTATATTTATTTTTATTATATACATTATTTATATGATTTATTATTCGACTTAAAGTAATAATTTTTTAATCAATTCCCATGTATATAATTATTTAAAAGATACGATTAATAATTATCAATATTTTATTACATTGCATATTATTTCTACGACAAATATAAATGAAAATTCATTATGAAAATAATTATTTATATCAATGTACGGAGTAAATAATTTTATTACAGATTCGAAGAGAGTGTGATGAAACCATTATTTAAATATTATTAAACAAATGTCCAATCATTTTTCTATTCCTTCAATAGAAATAAAAAATAAGTTTAAACTCAAACGATAAATGAAAATTAATACAGACCTGGGAGTTGTTTTAACGAAAATACAGAGTCAATATTGAAATTGATATTAAATCTATGTAAAAAATAACCAAACATAATATTTACTTTTAATTTCTTTTCTTTTTTTTTATACAATTTACCTGTGGTAACATTTTTAATTACAATTTCACTCTAACGATCAGTTGAAAATGAAATAATAGATTGGTAGTCAATTTTCCAAGAATGCGTGTATATGTGCGTACGTGTTTTCTGGATTAACCGAGATTTACCGAATTATCTTTTCCGAATTAGGATAATTTGGTAACATTTCGGATAGTACTACCCAGGATAATAGGGAATGCTTATTTTAATTTGCGGAATAAATTCGAAGGAGAACAATTCAATGATCTCTCTTCTATTTTTGTATTTTTCTTTGTAAATAGGATAATAGTAATTGTTTGCAGAAGAGTATATGAAACAGAAATAGAAAAAAAAGGGAGAGGAAGAGAAAAGGTACACTAATTTTTAGAGATGGGTGTATGTTACAATGATAAAGAAAAATAGAGGAAAAAAAAATAGAGGAAAAGAGTATGAAAAGAATGTATGTGTGTGTGTGTGCGTGCAAGAGAGAGAGAGAGAGAGAAATATATTCTCGAAGGTTGGAGAAGGAAAATTTGTTCTGTTAATTCGAACGATGTTTATTTTCCCTAAGGCAACAAAGTGAACGATGTGTGGAATAAGAGAGGGAAGAAGAGAGAAAGAGAGAAAGAGAAAGAGAGATAGAAAAGCAGGGAAGTAACACGACAACGCGTTAATGAGACACGGTAGATAATCGAGTTTGAAGTTTTTTAGCTGAAACTACTCGTCATTTTATCGAATTACTGGTGGTGGTATACTACGTTCGTATATTTACTATGCTTGCACGACGATACTCGAATACTAATACGATAGGAATAAACGGGTGATAAATATTGTTGCAAATCGACGTAATACTCGTTGTTAATAAATATCCCCTAAAAGAGTATTAATTGATATTTGTTTATTGTATTTGTTATAATTGGTTCAGGGTAATATTATCGATAAATGGACCAAATGTAATGTCTATATCTAAAAAATTTCTGATTTTGTTATCAATAATTTTAATTAATATATTTATTTATAAATAAAATTGATATTCCTCTTTTTGAAGCCTTTGGTTAATTGTTATAAATAAATAACATAATTGTTCGTAAATATTATATTTCAAATAATTCGAGAAGAAATGTTGGAGTGTATTTTTTGGTTTCATCTAATTTACAATTCGTATGAATTATTTGTTAATATTTTATTTTAAGTAATTCTAAGAATTGGTTGTATTTTTGTGGAATAATATCTTAAAACATTTCTACAAATTATTGTGTAATTACAATTAAAACCATTATGTGTGTGTTAGAAGTGAAAAACTTGAAATAGAAACAAAAAATTTAGAATAAGTTCATTTAAAATATAAGAATTAATAAGAAATCAATTCTTAAAATCATAATGATTGCATAAAACATTCCCCAAAGGTAGATACTAATTAAGATCAACTTATTAATTCGTGTTTCAAGTCGTGAGAATTAAATCGGGTTCCTAATTGCGGTTCATTTGGATCGGCTTATGCTTAACCACGGTTACACGTTGCGTGTAGGTAATAAGGTACACACTACCTACACATTCAAAGGTTCATATGTGTATTCATGTGTATATCCTATTTATGATTGACATTAGACAAGCTCTTAAGTATACTTGCATCTGTTAGGTATTATTAAGATTATACACGAACACCTATTCTACTTATCGATAATTAACTTAGAAAATATTTAAATACGTGTATGTCATTTAATTTTAATTTTTCTTTGGATCTATTTTCATTGAAACAAAGGTAATATTATTTTAATATCTCTGTTGTTGTTTTTTTTTTATATTGAATCTTATCGTTACCATTCGTTTGTACTATTTTATAAATCATTTTATTGTTTTATCGAAATGAATATTGAATCATTTAATATGAACTAATATTTGCATCGTTAGTCAACGTTGGTTATTATGATATTAAACGTGTTAAAATTTTGTCATTCATGTTCGAGTGATTTTGAATATAATAATAATAATAATAATAATCATCTGTGTGTATATCGAAAATAGTAATTTCGTTCGAAAGGTACAAATTTTAATTTACCATTCGGGGATCTTTTTTTGTCGAAGAAAATAAAATTAATAAAAAAGAAAAGAAGGTATAGAGAAATTGAAGGAAAATGAACGAAAAACGATGAATATATATATATATATTTAAAATACATATACACATATATATATATTGTATATATATATATAGAAAGAAATTAAATAAAGGATTATTAATATATAGTTGAATATAATAAAATCCTTCCGGATAGAATATAAAAGGCTTTTCAATTTATAGAAATAAATGCAAGCGTCGTCTACGAGTTGCTGAATGAAAAAAAGAGAGAGAGAGAGAGAGTGAAAAATTCCAGAGAATATTATGGGATATTTCTATGTGCGTAATTCTAGAAGAATCGTGTGAAAATATGAAATGAAAATACCTTCAAACGTTTTTTAATTTCGATCTCTGGACTCTCTCGAAGAATAAGATGAAAAAGTTCTATGGAATTTATCCTATCTACATTTTTATGATGCATTGAATAATGCGTTTACTATGATTTCTTTACTTTTGCGAAATAATAATCGAATTAAACGATATTAATATGGTTGTATATAAAACACACATTTGACTTTTGATTATTTACAAATTTCGTGTAACTACTTGTTGAGAAATTTACACGTAATTAAGTATTCTTACAACCTAATTATTTATTTTTATTTAATCATTGCAATATTAAACGTTGATTTCATTATTCTTGTTATTTTATGTATTTTATTTAACGAGATAAACCTTTTAATATACTATAACAATTACAGTGCTATTATCTAAACATTAGGAAATGAAATAAAAATTAATCATTAGAAGTAAGAAACAGCTGTTCAAAAGTAGGTCACTGGTAAGAAAAGTAGGTCATCGGTACGAAAGTTGTTCGGCCTCATTTTTAATTATTTTGATAATTTTATTTATTTTAAGTAGAGTGTCATATATTTATAAATAAAATAACAATTCGTATATCTTTAGAACTTTAAACAAATTTTGTTTTTATAATTATTTGACCGATATATTGTTGAAACATGGACAAAATACATCTGAAGTAAACTGACCATAATTTGGTGATAATTTGCAAGACTGGATGATTATTCTTTACTTTCTCATTGACTTTTAAAAAATTTTTAATATGTAAAATGGAATAATAATAATAATAATAATATAAAAAAGACAAAATGAGATAAAACTCACCAGCGTGCCTGTAGAGAAACGTCAGTAGATGCAAAATTGCGTAGAGCCACTTTCCACGGCGGTCCTCCATCCTGCCGTTTCACCTTTCCTCCTTCTTCACTCTTGTTTCACGTGAAAATCTCCGGATATATCTGAGTTTCCTCTTCGTCGAGTCAGAAACAAGTAGAGGGAAAGATAGAGAGAGAGAGAAAGAGCGAGCTGAAGGTATGGGTGAGTGAGTGAATAAGAATGAGCGAGAAAACGTAAAAAACTAGGTGAGAATAGGAAAAAAAGAAAAATATATAAAACGAGAGAGAGAAAGAGAGAGAGAGAGAGAGAGAAAGGTGGGAAACGAGACGCGTGAAAATTGAAGAAAATCGCGTCTTCCTTTCCGCTAGACGCGTTTATTGTCAGTCACTCGCGACGTCGTACTTGGTAAATAACACTGTCACATACACACCGAGTCACACACATATACATACACGTATATATATATTTATATATATATCCACGACCAGAGTGACACGCGCGTACACTACTTTCCCCCTACGTCACCCTCACCGTCCCCCCAACCCACCACCCCTTCTTTTCTATCTACACCTTCTTCTCGGCAGTTTAACGCTTATCTCCTTTCCCGTGTTCGTACCTTTTCCTAGGCTGTCGTCGTTTTGCGCGATATTACGTGCGATATTCCTCAGAAAATGTCTCTCTTTCTCTTTTTTTCTCTCTCAACTTTTCCTTTTTTTTCCCCCTGTCTTTCTTCCGTAAACCTACCCTTTCTCTCTCTCTCTTTCTTTCTTTCTCTCAATTCTCGGTCTCTTTTTCTCTCAAATATTTTCCTTTAACGACTTCTTTTTCCCTCGAACTGGATAAAACACAGACAGACAGACAGACAGAAGGATAGGACAGAATAGATAGAGTGACAGACAACGCATGTGTTTACTTACACAAATCAGAGATAGATGGGTGGAAAGAAGGTATGAAAATAAAATAAAATAAAGTAAATTTAGAGTAGCTTGGATAGAAGATACAAATGGAGAGATACTGTTACGGTTTTTTCTTTTTTTTTTTTTTACTTCTCTTACTCTCTCCTTCACTCTCCTTCACTCTCTCTCTCTCTCTTTTACTTTCTTATTTTTTCTGTATATAAATATATACACACAGATACAGAATGTTGGTAGTGTAGGAAAAAATTTTTATGTACCACCACACATGAGTGATATAGTTGTGTGTGTACGCGAGTGTATGTTTTCTGTCCCTTTTTCTTCGTTTACTGTGTATATACACACATACACAGAGAATACAGTTAGTGTTGAAAAAGATTCTTACGAATCACCGTACACGAATGATAACCGTGTATAGTAGTTGTATACGCGAGTAAACGCGAGTGTTGGGTTTTTTTTCCATTTTTCGGCACGTGTCCGAAAGTACGTGTAGAAAATCTTAGAAAAATCTTACGAATCTTCAGAATCTACTAAATTACCTTCATAAATACATATGTATATATATGTGTGTGTGTGTATATTTTTCACTTGTAAAAGGTGTGCAAGTTAAAAAATTGGATAACAAAGAAATAATAATAATAATAATAATAATAATTCTTTGTACATATGTGTGTATGTATTTATGTATATATATTTTTCTAATGTATATAAATGAAGTATGTAAGTTAAAAAAATTCCTATATGAAATGACACGTAGTAAGGACGTGGATCATCAATCCATTTTGCAAATCTTGTATACGGTGTTATAAATTAGCACCTACGTTTAGAGTAGTATGGATCGATACGTTTGCCAAATTACCCGTATGAGGGTCCTTGGAATTACACGAGAATGTGTTATACGTGTCTATCTCTGTGTAGTATGTCAAACAGACAAACGGAATGAGAATAAGAGAGAGAGAGAGAGAGAGAGAGAGAAAGATAGGAAGATTTAGGGAGGGGATAAAAGGGACATAGGTCAAACGAGAGAATATCTCTGTTGGTCCAGCTGCTGCTGCTGCTGCTGCTGATGCTGTGTGTGTGTGTGTGTGTGTGTATGTGCGTGTTTGTGTGTGTGCGTGCGTTTCGTAGAATCAATTTTTAAAATTGCATCCAAAATGCTGATTATTTCTTTTCAACAATTCGTGCGTGTGTTTGTGGGATGTTAAGTAAAATTAATTTTAATAATTGCATCGAAAAAAAAGCTGATTATTTCTTTTCTCGACAAAAATAAACTCGATTTTACCAGCACTTATGTTTTAATCCTAATTATAGTCGACTCGGTAATATTTCTCGTATCGATAATTGATGTCTTTGCAATGATGCAATGATAGTAATTGTTGCAATAATCGTTCTTTGTTTTTGATATTTCGTCGACAAGATCGGTGTCCTTTTCTTGTTCGTTTTTCGTCCTCGAACAAGGACCTCTCGTCATCCTTCTCGTGCATACCACTCGTCTTGACCTCGCTCCATTAAGCACGGTTCGTGGTTAACATTAATCGATGTCGGATATGTAATCCCTTCTTGCTTCTTCCTTCTCCCCTCTTTTAACCTCTTTCCTTTCTTATTTTTTTTTTTTATTCTTATTCTTATTTTTCTGCTTCTTCCTTTTTTTCTCAAACCCACCTACAATCTAACCCTCTTCTTATTCTTTTCACAAAATCTTTTTCATTCTTCTGATAAGCGTTATTTTTCCCCCTCCTTTCTTTTCTACTTTCTATTTTATTTTTATATTTTTTGTTCTTTAAAATTTCACTCACGAGTTAACACATATACATACATACACATATACACTGATACACTTACGTCAACGTTTCTATTTTATTCCTTGTCTCTCTATTTTATTTCATTTCTTTTTTATTTGACACACCTAAGTCATTTTTTGTAGTAATCTTCAATATTTAGTTTCTTCTTCTTCTTCTTTTTGTTTGTTGGGATTATCTGAAACATAGAAAGAGAGAAATAGTTATTTTTTATTATTTAGGTTGGAAATATTAATAATGATCGATGTTAATTAATGAAAATTGTGTTTCAAAGTGAATTACTTTCGTTTGTAGGATTACGTTTTGATGTAATTGGTAAAAACAGAAAAGGAATATTTATTTTTTATTCGTGTCTAAAGATTGATCATTATTTTGATTGTTTTTTTAAATATTTTGTACTAACCAAAACAGTTTTTATAATACTAATTAAAATAAGAATAATACGAAATACGTATCGATTAAATATACATCAAACATTAAACAATTTTTTATAAGATATTTTATAAAATAAAAAATTGTCAACTCAAATATAAAATCAAATCGATACAATTATGATGTTACTTTGGAAATATAGGCAAAATTAATTAAATAAATGTATTTTGCAAGAATCACATATTCCATTAAAAAAAAAAAAAAAAAGAAAATGTGTTATCTTTTCGAATGTCGAGTTTTTCTGAATTTGTTCAATTACGTACTGCATATTTTTTGTACTAATATAATTATTTACATATTTATATTAATTGTAATTGGAAAGAGAGTGTACTTTTACCTACACGTAAAAAAGAATATTATTTTATTGATCTTGAAATGATATAAAATATATACAAATTCAACTCTGTCATAAAATCGATCCTGTAACAAAACGTTAAGATAAAATAATGAAACGTTTAATAAAAAATTTCTTCCAATTAATTAATCAAAATACTTTATGTTAGCTTTCCAATGCAAATATTCCATTGTGCATTGTATTGGATTGAGGATTAATTTCATATTTTTCCAAAAACGTGTATACGTGTACATTATTGTATTATTATTTTTCTCTTACACCCACACATACACACACATTTACACATACACATATATGTATTAAATTCTATCCCCTATTAGTAATTAAGTGCTAATTAATCGATCGTCTTATAAACATCTTACCAACACATTCAAAAGTATGTGAACTAGTTTGAATATAAATCGATACCCTACTCTAAATACATTTTCTAACATTTTTCTATATAAATACAAAATAACAAGAATATTTTTCAATATAGTTTTCATGTCAATAACTATTCTCCTTAGAAAATATATAAATATTTTTTTTTAGTTATTCAAATGTTGCAGTAAGGAAAGGATTCTTAAAATATTTATCCCAAATTGAACGCTTTTGTTAATAAAAATTAGAAGAATGTTCCTAACTAGATTATTTTTTTTTTCAATTCAATTTATACGTTATAGTTCTATTTATTAAATAAAAAATAAAAATACAATATCTTTCAAACGATTAAATGTCAAATATTATTAAATAAATATACCTTCAAATATATTATTCGTACGATTTATTTAAAAAAATAACAAATTATTCGATCTCATTCGAGAGAAAAAAAAATCCACAAAGTTAGGTTCTAGGATTTAGCAATTCGATCTCGTTTTATCGGGTTTCCGATGACGTAGAATTTCACGTCATGTAATTTGAAGTAAAAAGAAAAAAGAAACAAGAGAACAAAGTTGGACAGAACAATTCAGAAATTTCTGTTAGCTTTTTTCCAAATGTTTTACAAAAGAGAAGATTTCTTAACTATAATACATATATATATAAATAAAAAAAAAAGAAACCTATTCTCAAAATGCAATTAATTAAAAATCCTCCAAAAAAAAAAACATATGACATTAACCGAGGATTTTCTTTTCAGCTTGATGCTCATTTGTTATATGCAATTTTCATGATCGCATTTGCACGGAAATATATCGATTTGTGAATTAACGTGGTGGGTGATTAGAGAGGGTGGGCCAGGGGAGGAGGGGGGAATGAGTATGCTTAAACAGCGCATGCGCGTTAGATCGTATTTGTAAATGTAACATGTCGTACGTAGTTGTGTAGAATGAAAAGGACACGATTATTGGACTACGAGTGCAATGTTCTACTTTCCAAGAGAGAATAATAAAAAAAAAAGAGAGAGAGAGGGAGAGAAAATAAAACTTGGTTTCATAGGCCAGAGTTTCGGTAGAGAAAATTTATTTAAAACAAAAAATAAAATAGCGTAAAGAATTTTTCTAAAGGATGTAATTTTAATTAAAATTTATGTAGTGCTATTTTTGTATTAAATCGAATGTTAATAAAATACAATACAATTATTAATAATATTAATATAATATATATATTAGGTCAATTGGAAAGTTCTGTCCGATTTTGGAATAAAACCAAATACAAATTACGGACAGAACTTTTCGATAGATTTAATATATATTAATAAATTTATTTTACGTAATAAATGTTAATATATTATATAATATTTTTGAAATATTAATCAAACGATATAATATATATAATAATAATTCTCTAATACCTAAAAGTTTAACCAAAGATAAGAAATAATATTGAATTTCAAGACTATTAATTGAAAATTAAAAAACCTGATATACATAAAACTATAAATTGATAAAAAAAAAAAAGAAAGAAGAAAAAGAAGAGATGATAAAGAAAAATGGGAGAAGGGATTATGATATAACGAGTATAACTAAATATACTAAATCCAATATATAAAAACTATAAAGTAGATTAGTATTATAACGAATTTTTCGATGATGATTAAATGAAGTAGCACAAAAAGGGATAAGAAGTTAAGTTCCTTTCATAGGTCTAACTTGTATCGAGAAAAAAACTCGTTAAGTTATAAAAAAAAGTGGCTAAACTTAAGATTGACCATTAAAAGAATGGATATGAGATAATGATAATAAGATTATACTAAACGAGACTTAAATTATATCTATGTATATACATTTAATAGATAAAATGGGAAATTAGGGTCTTTATTTTTCTCTTACTCGTTGATATTAGGAAAATGTGAGAAATAAAAGTAATAGTTTTGGTATAAAGTGGGCATAAGAGTTAGGTGAGTTTGTAGAGGATGGAAATAACGGTGGGGAAGGATCCGGTAAAGATAGTCGAGAGGAATTCCCAAGAGGTGGTTGGTGCGAGGGTACAAATCCTAGGGGTAGTTAAGGCGTCTTTAAGCGTCCTGTATATATTCGTCCAATTTTGCACGAACGAGATGTAATTGGGTCTTGCATTTCCACTTCTCTTTCTCTTTCTCTCTCTTTCTTTCTATGCTTTAACGAGAAAGGGAAAAGTACCCACCACGTATATGGGTTGATAGAAACACGTGGTAGAAAATGTCTTTTTCTCTTTGTCTTACTTTTCTTATTTTTCGTTGCAAGTATAGAATCCGGATTTAGGCAACCGGCCCTAGGGAATACGGATTAAAATGTTCGTCGTTTTAATCGGGCCAATTTAAGTTCAACTTGTGAAAGAATCGAATCTTTATTATGAAATAAACAAAATAAGATAGGACAAAAAATAATGTCTATTAGTTTAATTTTGATATTATTTTCGATCGAATTTAATGAAATATTTTTGTATGTTATTGTAATATAATTAAATTTAAAATAAATTTGATTATATTTGTAACAAGGTTGTTTAATTTAAATATTACAAGTAAATGTGATTTTAGATTGATGTTAATTTGATAAAACATTTAATATAATTTCATTGAAAAATAATATTGTAATTTTGGAAACATTTAAATTAAATTCTATGAAAGGAAGGAATTTAATAAAACGTATTAATTAAATTAGATAAAAGTGATTGATACTTTGTAAATATTAAATGACAATACACAGGATAAATGTAAATTCTAATAGACGAAAAGTTATGAAAATTTGTTAACTTATTAAAGGTATCCTCTTATCTCGATTCAAGAGACGTGTCACGTTGTAAGGTACCAGGGATCGATTATCCAAATTCCATTTTACGCCCGAATAATGTCTGACCTAGCTCCTGAACTAAATGCAGTTCGACGATGCGTTATGGCCCTTTTTTACTAAAGAAGATCTCGTTCCAAAATTGGAATGAATGAAATCTCTTGATTGAATAAACTTTTTTCTTTTTTCCAAAACAAGAAAAAAAAATCCACATCAATTTGTCGATCTTTTAGCTCGTTTTCTTTTTATTTTCAAATTAACGAACCCACTACATGCTGTTTCCTGAATTTTACAAAAGAAAAAAAGAAAACACCAAAAAATATTAAGCTTTTTTTTCTTTCTATCCTTTAGAAATGGAAATACATGATCGAGAAAAAGAAAATATATTTGAAGAATAATATGTGCCAATGCATTGTGTCAAAATATAATTAAATACAATAATACCATGTCGAAGTATAATATTTGTGTCAAAGTATTGGATTCAGTAGGTCAATAAAATGCAATAAATTTGAAGGAAAAAATTTCCTCTTATAAAATGTTGGAAGAAGAAAAAGAAGAAACTATAATCTTTCGGAATACTTATCTTCAACGTTGTGTATTAAATGATTCAACTAAATAGCAAATATCTAATAGTAAGATCGAGTGATTAACTTATGTGGCTGCACATTGAAAAGGGTTCACGATAAAAAGCTTGAAAGGAAAGAAGAAGCCAAGGTACTTACTCGAAGTACTTGCGTTATCACGTGGTAAAGAAAGAAAGAAAGAATGAATGAAAGAAAGAAAAGTAAAAAATGAGAGAGAAAGAGATATATAGAAAGATTTTTCAGTTAAAAGTAAAGAAAAAAAAGAGATGTAATAAAACGTCTATTGAAGAATCCAAGGACGAAGATAAAAGGACAGGAGAACCGCCACTTCGATTACGCGGGAAATGTTCTTTCACGAAACGTTCTTTCACGAAATGTTTTATTAACATTCGAGTTACACGTACATAACCACGGTAAAATTCACGAGAGAAAAGATTTCATTAAATTTTACTCCCCACTTTGCTTTTTTTATTTTTATTTTATTTTATTTTACGAGATATATCCATTAATGAAAACGAAAATACAAGTATCAGATGTAAGGGACATAATACTGAATAAAGATTATAACAAAAGTTGAAGATAGGGACTAATTATTTAAATAATAAGACGAAAATCGAAACTAATCATTAGAATTAGAAAACAGCTGGTCGAAAGTAGGTCACTGTGTAAGAAAAGTAGGTCATCGGTACGAAACTTGCTCACCCTGTACAAACGTATTTAACTTTTATTTTTAAACGTTGTCAAATAATCAATACTTTATTCAATGTATTGAAAGAAAGATAGTCGAAGGTGTGGGTAAAAAAACATGTGGTAAGAAACATCGGTTGTGTTTACATTTCTCGGAAGAATTCTCAGAAATTTGAAATAGAACAACATTCCCCACTAATCGGTTCAGGTAAGCTTTAGAACGTTTAGTTTATATTCACCTCTCTCTCCCTCCTGTTTACATTTCTATTCTATTCGAAATTTCATCGTTGAGTATCTCATTGATCTTCGTTTATGTTCGGTATCCGTCGGTACATTTCGTAGGTATTTTTCATAATAATTGCTAGTCTTCTTCGAGTGTCGGAAGAGGTAACAACGAATATTAAATAAGAATGTAATGTATTTCGCGTCGCGTATACGCGTGTGCGTGTTTCCTTCCTATGCAAGTGATATGCATATGTGTGCGAGTGTGTGTAATGCATATATTGATACCTGCAGTTATGGATATGGATATGCAGCATTGGATATAAAAGACAAAGGTACATCTAAAGTAAATTGACTATAATTTTTGAACCTTTTATTTTAACATTTGACATCGCGGCGTGTTAGGTTTATTGTTAAACATATTATATGAATAATTTTCAATGAAAAAAAAAATCTAATAAGTAATCGTAACGTTGTGTAGAATTGTTTTAAACTGGACATTGCATGTGTACGCGTTCATAATTCACGCGAATAACTTTCGTTGCAGTCATAGTAACTGAAAAAGGATTTAAAATATGATCTAAATAATATATGAAACAAATATTTAAAGTGTGTTATTTGCATGTGTACGTGTATGTGTATACGGATACTAATAATTATTTGATTTTTCGAGAACAATGTCAATGTGCAGGAAAACATAATAAATAATCTAATAATTCAATAAAGTAACTAAAATTGTCTCTATCTAATTATACATTTGTAAAAAGAAGAATTATGGTAAAGGGGGGAAGGGTGGAAATTAGAGGAAGTTGAAGAAGGTAAGGGATTAGAGTAGATTGGATTAGAATGAGTTCACTTAAACGACTATAGTTAAATGTTCTTCTCTCACGAATTCGTGATTATAAACGTCACCCCTTTCGAAAATTTCACAAGCAGTATAACATCGAATCAACAGACAGAGTATAAGAGAGAGAGAGAGAGAGAGAGAGAGTGAGAGAAGTAGTAGGCGTGACGCGTTTTCAAACGTTAATTGAGAGTAGTCGAACGAAGAAGTATACGAGTGTCATCTTCAAACTAGAGTTTTAATGATCATCGACTCTACTCGAGTGAGAGAGAATTAGAGAGAATTAGAGAGAGAAAAAGAGAGAGAGAGAGAGAGAGAGAGAGAGAGAGAGAGAGAGAGGGGAAGAGAGAGAGATACTTTTCTTCGTAGAAATAAAAAATAAGAAAGTATGAAAGAATGAAAGAAAGAAGGGTAGACGATTTATTTCTGTAAACGATGGGGAATCCTACTCTTCTGGAGGAGAAGGGGAGAAGGAGGAGGGCAGGAATGTGTCTTCTCTTTCGACTCAAATGGAATCTTACAAGTTCGATATGATATATGATACAAGGTATTCTTGATTTCTTTTTTCTCTCTCTTAGCTCTACCTCTCTTTTCTTTATTTCTTTATTCTTTCAGTTCTTTCCTTTCTTGCGAAAAAGATACGTTTATTTATATAAAATCGTGGAAAGAAAGATTGAAAAATATAGATTTTTTTTTTAACGAGAAAATAGAAGAATATTTTTTTAACGAAGTATAAATTTTTTCATTGGAAAAGAAATAGTTGTTTAAAAAAAATTTGTTAAGCGGATAAATTCTAAAAGTGTATTTTCAATCTTTTATCACAAATTGTTTTGGAAAATAGAAAAAAGATGAAAGAAAAATTTAAAAACAAATATAGAGAAGAATACCGTTGGTAACGTTGAACGTAGTTGTTTAATAAAAATTTGTTAAGCGAATAAATATGAAAAGAGTATTAATTTGTTTTCTTTTTTTTTTCTCTTTTTTTTTGCAATCTTTTTTATCGCAAATTGTCGGTCGAGAGTAGTATCGTATGCGTATAAATATATACAAAGAAAAGAAAAAATAATAATGTTAAGAGCGGTAGAAAGATAAAAAAAAAAAACCAATTCTGCGATGAAAAATCTGTTTTTATATTGGAAATAAAAATTTTTACCTACGTTTATCTATCAATGCGTATTTTTTCATCGCAAATTAAATCTACGATCTATATATTCGAGAGAGAGAGAGAGAGAGAGAAAAAAAACATATAAAAGAGAAAGGAAAAACAAAAATTGGTCAGGTTGCAAAATGAAATTTTCTACAGTCTCCTATTATTATTATTATTTTTTTTTTTTGTATGTTTAGAAATACTTTTTTGATCACGAATTATTGATAAAAGAATAATATTCTATTTCTCGAAAGAACATAACGTATTCGGTATCAGGAAACAACATAACATAGAATTTGAAAGTAAAAACTTCGTGGGTTGTTTTTGGAAGTACTTCGTAGTAGCCAGTAACACGAACCCGCACTTTCATCCATGGAACTGACCAGTGCAACGTAAAAGTGCAACGTAAAAGTGCAACCAAAGGTATCGATCTTACTTTACTTTCTTCTTCTTTTTTTTCTTTTTCTTCTTCTTTAGTCAAAGAAATAAAATCCAGGATAGTATTTGAAAGTTCAATACGGTGTACGTCTTCTCTCTTTGATTTCTTTGTCGAAGAAAATCAATCCTTATGGTTGTTGAATTTATCGACACTATACTATTCATTCTATCAATGATAACTTGTGTTAAAAAACTATTTACGTGTATACACGTACGTGTGTTTATGTGTGTATGTGTGTGTGTTTGTATGTGTGTAAAAAAAGAAAGAAAGAAAAAAGGAATGATGATGATGATGATGATGATAGGTTGTTTCATAAAAAAATTCACTCATAAGTAATAACCTTAAAGCAATACTAAAAGTAACGTGCATATTTTCACACGCATACACTCAAAAGTTACACGGTACTGAAAGTTAAATCGTAACTCTTTTTAAGAGATTGAAGTATCCTTCAAATATCATCCAAATAAAAATCACTATTAAATTGTCGATACTATATTTTTTTACCAATTTTCCAAATTACATTTAAAAACGAACAATCAAATTAAAATAGTAAAACTCATATGAATTCCTCGCGTACTCGTGTAAAAAAATTATTTAAAAATAGATTTAAAATGTATGGATGTTCAATGATCAAAAATGATTATTTCGAGATATCAAATTAATCAATAACAATTCAACTTTAATCTAGATATTAATCGAAATAAAATTCTCGATATTATATTTTTTAACAATCACTAAATATTATTTTAAAAATATACAAATCGAAAGATAATACACATACGAATTCATCGTACACGCGTAAAAAAAAAGAATAAGGGGAAAAAAACAAAGTGTCGAAGTTAGCTTACTTAAATTCATTTCTAATCTGATTGTATTAATATAATTATCAATTATATGATATAATAATATAAAAGATGACGTAGGATATGAAGAAAACAAGTAAACCGTGAAAAGGTAGAATATAAAGATAATATAATAAGCCGATAAAAAAAAAGATTAAATTAATTTCCATTGCACTTTTGATGCAATGAAAAATCATTAAAATAGATAGAAATAATAAGAATGCGATTATTGGATATTAAAAATATTGATTGAATAATTCCAAAGATATAGTTGCTTTGTTCTTTAATTTTTTTTTAACTTTTTTAATCGAATAATTTATTGGATAATTAAGTCACAGGCAATGATAATAAAAATACTTTAAAAAATAAATGTTTAAGTATTTAAATTAGGTATATATAATATTTTATTTTTTTTTAAATAATTTTCTTGTAAAATATAACAAAACGCTATAGTTTTAGTAAAATTTAATTAAACCAATTTCGTGACTGGAACTATCGATATGCACTTTGAGTTTCATCTTCTATCTCGACGTTTATTTCCCTTCTTTTAAGAAAAAGAATGAATGAATGAATGAGTGAGTGAGTAAGAGAATGAGAGAGAGAGAAAGAGAAAGATCGAGAACAGTGAATTTAAATCGGTGCCGATCTTATTTAACCTCAAACGTCTTTGAATGTCGAGATCGATTTCGATACGGTGAAAGAGATGGACGTATCCTTTCAGTGTATTCACCTAAGTTACTCTCTGTGTACGAATCGAACTATCGAAGTTTCGAAAGACATAGTAACTCAAGTGAAAACTAAAACTAACTATTTGAGAAAGAGTACCGAAGAAAATAGAAAGATTGATTTTTTCCTTTTTTTTTTCCTTTTTTTTTTCCATACGTGTACATATGTGTGTTTGCTTTATTTCTATCTCTTTTTAGTTTAATATCAATTTATTATTTAACAATTATTCAATTATTCAATTCCTTATTAACTATTTATCAATTCTATTTATATATTTCATATCAATTTGTACAAAATTGTAGATTATTTTTTATTTTAATTATTTCATTGATTATTTTCGAGAAAATATTGAGTTTCTTATACGTGAAACACACGTGTGTTATGTTAAATTGATATAAGCATATGAATATGAAAAGTTAATAATGTTTAGAAAAGATTTATGCAAACGTCTTTTACTTAGGTATATAAGTTTGTATAATAAAAAAAGATAGAGAGAGAGAGAGAGAGAGAGAGAGTATATACACGTTTAAAGTAAACACATCCATCACTCGGATAATATCGTTCGCCTAGTAATGTTCGCATAATGCGAGTTGAACTTGTACCACTTCTATGTTTCAAGTATTCTTACTCTTTTCTAGCATATGCATGTTATACCTATTCCTACGTGGTTCGTTCGTTCTTTCATTCGTTTCACTATAGAATGTGTTTTACCTTATAGTTCATGCTATCCGTTGAGGATAATTCTGTTTTCAAACAAATTGCAATTCATAATGTTGCCCACTGGTGAGTTTTATTTCTTTTTATTTCCTTTTATCTTACCAACTAACGTACAAGTATCCTACTTATGACGTCACGTAACAATTCCTTGTGAAAATTTAATACATATACGAGAGATATTCTACGTTAATTGGTAAGAATGTTTCATTTAAATGTTACCTCGAGAAAACTAGAAATAAGCATTTTTTTTCTTTTAATCATTTGGGATAGTTTCTATTGAAATTTCAACAAACGTTGGTTTTTATTTAAAGGATATTAAGAAAATGTTTTTTCTTAGTTTAATTATTTATATTATATGGTTTTTATCTTGACATTTAATAATAAATTTATTTCAATTTTTCATAATAATATAATTCTTATTGTAAATCGATACACGTGTAGTGTTATTTTATTTATGATTTTAATTGATATAACTTTAGTTTATTGAATAAAAAAATAAAACAAATAATATATTAATGATCATTATTTCGAATATAACGTTTCGTCAATATTATATTTTTTATCGTTATTTGTCTTGAACAAAAAACATTTTTTATGAGTTTAATAGAACGTTATTTTAATTGGGTTTTACTTTAATTAGGATATCTCATATAATGATTTAAATTTTAAAAATGAATTTAATTGCTTGTTAACGTTGTTGTATGCTGGTATTAATAAACGAATATCATAGATAATATCTCAATGAAATATCTCAATCTAAATTTTGTAATTAATGTCAAAAATATCTTTAATATTTTTTTTTCTGTTAAATAAGATAACCATTTCTCTTGTAATATATTTACTTTAAGAAAAATAGTATAAACGGAGAAATAATAAGAGAAAGAAAATTACAATTTGAAATAGAAAATATCATTTTTATTCTGAATTGCAATCCATGAAGAAAAAAACAATTACAGAATAAAAGAAAAAATAGAAACATAAATTTATGTTAGAAAATAAAAATAGAAAGTATAAAGTCACTTTATTTTTTTTAGACGTGTTCTACGATTTACAGACACACACACACACACATACACATAAACAAACAACCAAATAAAAACATATAAACCTACAAACATCAAACACAAATATTGAAATTTAACATCCGTCACGTAGATTCGTAAAAAAAAAAACATTCACACGTTGTGTCGTACACATTTTCCAACTGATCTAATCAAAATCCTACACTGTAGTTTTATTCCCATATAAAACTAAAGTGATAACTATGTTAACTTTTCTTTATGGTTTCTTCCTTTAGTACAAAGAAAAAGAAATGAGATAGAAAATAATAAACGAATAGGTAAAACTGATCTAAAATTTAATTAAAAAAATTACACTAAAAAAAAAACACACAAAACCAAATTCACTACAAATACAATTCGAAACAATCTTTTAAATTCAAACTTAACATAAGCCTAATCACGTTTCACGTATTAGTTTTAAGAACTTAGTCCAAGTAATCAGACTTTCACTCCTTCATTCCCTGATTTCCACTTACCAATTCCTTTCCACCAACCCACCAACCCACTCATCTCCACCCCCTTCTTCACCAGGATACAAGGAAGAATTCTTCCTTCAGTTTTCTTACTCTTTCTCGCAAGTATAATACTACCGGTTGGGAGATTATCTTAATGGCGTAGCAACTTTCCTCGAGCATCATGTTATCGGACCTTTAATACAACGTTAAGTGTCTCTCCTCTCATTCTCTCTTTCTATTTTCAAGTACCTAGCACGGTATAGCAAGCTAGCAAGCTAAGCAAGCTATGTTGCCAAGGACAAAACCGCAAAAACCATTCCTAACCGAGCAAGAGAGGAAATACACGAAGATAATCTCGATACGCAGCACACCAAAATGAGCTTATCTTTTCAAACCTCCTTCCCCTGAATCCCCCTATACCCCCATACACCTATACCCCCATACACCCACACCACAACTCTCTTCTTAACTCTTATCTTCTTCTTCTTTTTATTCTTATTCTGATTTTCTTCCATCTTCCTTTAAAAATATTCACAAGCGCATCCCATACACGCATAAATGTGCTTTTTAGGGCTTTATTAATTTTTCAAAATGGTTTTTCTTTTTGTCAGGGCAAATGGGGTATTTCGATATCGGGAACCGATAAAAGCTTGCTACTTCTATCTGTCTTCCTAGCAACCTGTGAAGAAGATGAAGAAATATCTTAGACTTTTGGGAAAAAAGTTACAAGTGGGTGGTGTTAGTTGATGTAGAAGTTCCAGAAAGGGAAAGATTGTAAGCAGTGGTGAATGAAATCAATTGGAAAGGGACCCCATACGGTAAATATTTTCACAACTTTTTAAAGAACTTTTTTGTTTATGGTTTGATCCAGCACACTTATCGTTAATAATACGTCAGATTTATTCTACTTAAACGTACTTAACCAGTTACTTTTAAAATGACCTATCAATCCGAATTTTCAATGATTAGTGTGTCGTAAAAAAAGATGATGATTAAGAAGAAGAAAGTTGGAACTTACGAGATCTTTGAAATACACGTTGAAATGGTTGAAACTCTTTTACCAAACTCGTAGATAGTTTCTACTGAAATAACCACCCCTTTACCTACCCCTTCGAACTCCCCTTTTCCTTTTGCTTCAAAGTGCTCAAAACGATTTTATATATTTTTTTTTTTACTTTTCTTTTCTTTTCTTGTCGAGTTTAATGCAAGTGTTAGAAACTCTTGGGTGCTTTGCAATCGTTACCACTATTCGACACGTTAGGTTAACGTTGCACCACCTTAATGAAATGCAATCTAAGTTATGCAATCGTAAAACGATCAACTTCGACATTTATTTCATTTTATTTCATTTCTTTTCTTTTCTTTTTTTTTTCTGTGCATTCGTTGCAAAATACGAAAAGTTCTTTCCCTTTTATAGGACTAATCGCATTCCTTCTTGATGCATTTTTTTTTATTTTTACTCTTCCAGTGCTTTCAGCAAAAACGTATGATTTTTTTTTTCCTCTTATTTTTATTTTATTGCGAACCTAATTTTCTCTACAAAATAACACGATTCGGTTCTATTTTCTTTCTTTCTTTTCTCGTCTCTTTCGTACGTTATTTCGGGATCGTTAATTTACCGAATAATCATCATACAACCACTCTTCCCTCTCTCTCTTCCCAAATGTTGATGAATACATTTGCTTAGAGTTCGCGTGCTTACGGATTTTCAACCATTCGTTTGCTAACAAATAAGAAACCTCATTTTGTTTTACCGATCAAAAAGTTGCGATAATACTTTCTTTCTTCGTGCATTGTCGCTTATTTTACCACGGTGATCGATAATGTCGATTTTTTTTCTTTTTTTTTTTCGAACGTTAGTTGCATGCGAGGTAATTTTTAACATTTGACGAACGTCAATTACTAATTTTTCTTTTTTTTCTCGTTACGCGGTTATTTGTTTTTCTAAATATTTTACAGAGAGAGATTTAATTCGAACGAGTGTTTTATAATAAATTAAACAATTGAATAATATTTATAACCGTGTATAAATATTTAATACTTTGATATAGAAATTATTTTCAACTTTGTATTATTTTCTTTTTTGATAAAAAAATTTTTTTTCATATAATTCAATGGTTAGTTGTGTGTTTCAAAGGTTCAAAAATATCATATTTTTTGTATTGTCCAGGTAAAAAAAATATATAATTAAAATATTTAATGATCAAACTTTGATACGAATGTAATTTAACAAAAAATATATATATATATATATATATATATATATATAATAGGTGAAGTTTTATCAAAAAAGAAGAAAAAGAAAAAATACTAGAGTAAGATAAAAACAAAAAGTCATAGCATAAGTATGACCCCCTATCAGTGTTAACAGTTTGCTCACGCTACGTGTAAAATACCGTAGTTACCTAGCCCGAAATATAATTTAGTATCTAGTGTATATTATATACAGTGTATATAGAATATAGAACATAAAACTATATAGTACTAGTTAGCCTCGATATACTCGGTGATCCAAACAATTTAAACTAAACAATAAAATTTAAATAAACAAATAAATAAAAAAAAACAAATATATTTCCATATTTATTTTAATTTTCGTGTGTTTATATACGATGACCAAAAAAATACTAAAGTCAAATAGAAATAAAAAAAAGAATATAAAAATAGAATAAAATATTAATCGTGCGTAAAGAAAGGGACAAAAAACTAATGAAAGATTGAGAGTGAGAGAAAGAAAAAGAGAAGAAGAAGAAGAAAACGTAGAACAAAGATTTGCCACCTTTCGTGGAAACTCGTGGTTGTCACGCGATAGTCCAATTATCGTTAACCATCGTTGGTACCTGGTGGGAACCTCAAGACTTCTCTTCTCTTGCATAGAAACGATTACCGCAAAAGGTCCCCCAACGGAGTTCAAAGCAAACTATCACCACTTGTAATAGCTCCTCCTCCTTTTCCTCCTCTTTCTTCACCCCACCTATTTAACCCGTTCATTCTCAAATCGTTTCTTACACACTCGTCTCCTTTTACTCCTGATCTTCATCCTCATCTTCCTCTTTTACATCTTCGGCATAACGTGTCCTTTGACTTACTCTCACACCTTTATAATACTTGGAAAACTAAAGCTCTAAATCGTAAGTAACCTCCCTCCATTCCCCGTAGTTCGCTTCAACCAGTGCAAGAAATGAAGACAAATGCTTCACAGTCGGCAGGTTATGAAGAGGAAAACGCGATAGCGTTTCTTCTTTCTTCTATCTTTCACCCACCTCCACCCACACCCACTCTATTCCCCTCACCTCTTCTCCACTTTCACACAACTCTTATTTATATTCTCATATCTTTATCTCTTTCTCCTTAATGCGAACTTTTGGTATAATATACACCGAGGAAAAAACATTATTTTCGTTGCTGTTCCAAGAATATAACCAACCTAAAATGTACTTCTCTTAATTTCAACTCCACCCCACTCCCATTTCACCATCCTTCCCAACTCTCTCTCTTTCTTAA
Organism: Mischocyttarus mexicanus; assembly: GCA_023678845.1. Taxonomy (NCBI): domain Eukaryota; kingdom Metazoa; phylum Arthropoda; class Insecta; order Hymenoptera; family Vespidae; genus Mischocyttarus; species Mischocyttarus mexicanus. The sequence goes on along the minus strand of JACGTP010000006.1, from coordinate 1,559,643 downwards.
TCTCGTTTTCCCTTTTTTTTTTTATTTATATTTTAACTATTCGAAAACGAATGACACAGATGTACGTTTTATTAAATCACAGCTTGCTATTTATTAAAATAATAATAATAATAATAATAATAATCATCATCAAGAAACGTCCAAGCGTTGGTACGTTGCAAACAAAAAAAGTTTCCTATTTATTCAAATCAATATTAGCTTCGTGGAAAATTTATACGAGTATAAGAGAGAGTACGATGATTTATATTTTAAAAATATTTAAGTAAATAAATTGAAGATTGATATAAGAAAAAGATACACTTGTAAAGTGATTTATTTGATTACCAACATTCAATTAAGGCCTATGCACAAATGTGTATATAATTTCCATAAACATGAGAAATATGATCATAAATTACTTATGAATTTATACCGGTTTACCCCAATGTTCCAGCATTCATACATAATTAATATAACACATAAATAATGTTTGTATAAATTGTTGTTGTTGTTATGATTGAGGTTGGATACTTGCATTTTCAATGGTAAAATAACAAATATGAGAAAAATCACTTTTAGCTTCTCTACTCGTATCTGATGAATATTATAATTTAATACAATCGTATGTGTGTGTCTGTGTGTGTGTACATTGATGTTTAATTTATCGATTATACTAAGTTTAAATATAAATACAGAAAAATGTGTATCATAATATGATTGAATTATCATAGATTACTTAACAAATAAAAGAATAATTATGCGTTGGGGAATGTCTGACCGCATTTCAATTAGTTTATTCATTTCTTGTGTTTTAAACAACACAAATAATCGAAACGCGTTATTGATCGATATACGTTGCAAAAGCAGGTTACAGTTTGTGGGTAATTGTTTATTAATAAATGACCGCAAATTATGTTGCTAATTTACTTTCGACCATTACCACCGCCATGGTCGTCCAAAATCTATAAAAAATTTCGTGGTTCGTAGTGTGGCACGCAAGTTTTATTGCTACCATTATTCTTTCAGGTGGAATGGTTAAAAAAAAAAAGAAAAATAAAAAACGAAAAAGAAAGAAAAATCGAAATGACGAGAACGGTTGGGGTAAAGTACAGTCGGTGATAATTACGCGTAATTAGTGTACCAGCTATTTTCACTAATGAACGAGAAAAGGGGGGAAAAAAGCAAAATACAACTTGGGAATATATATGAAATATTTATAATTTTACTCGACTATGAAAAGTAACGACTTCTAACTTGAAATAATCTGTTCTATATTTTTTATTTTTTATTTTGTGTGTGTATGTGTGTATGAGTGTGTATGTGTGTGTTACAATATCGTTATCGATTATTTTATTACGAATTTAATAATTAATCCATGTGAAAATAATATTTCTTGATGATAAATAAAAATGATAGAAGATATAAATTATATTTTGCTGTAAATGAAAATACATACAGGGTGGATCGAAAGTTTTTAGATGAGAGATAAGATTAATTCTTTTTTCATTACAGATTTTTAGTAATAATTTATGTTTCTTATTAGATTGTGAACAACAAGCCTAAGAAATATTTTACAATAATTAGTTTTGGTAGTTTTAAGAAAAATATTCATAAATTGATTAAAATTTGATGAGAATCATTGAATATTTCAATAAAATGATATATTTATTATCGTATTAATATAATACAGTTTTAACAAATTCAACTATATCAGACACCTATCATAATATATACACAATATTAAATTATTTTGTAAGATATAAATTATTGAATTAATTTATATTTGATGAAATAAATTAAGAATCCTTTCGTTAATCAATAAACTTAAATTACACCAAATAGACGAAAACAAAGAAAGAGAGAGAGAGAGAGAGAGAGAAATAACATAGTTCAATGATTGTCCTTTGCTAGAAAACTCACGTAAATCATTCATTTGGAATCACGTTTATCGGATTAATGCACCACGAATCCGGACGAAATGCAAGCTGTTACCACGGATGAATTTTAGCCGTAGAGGAAATGCATTTCTCTCTCTTCCTCTCTCTGCGTTAGAAGTGGAATCGCAAATAAACGTAAATCGCTCGATGGGAACCGCTTTAAGCGTAACCCGGGTTCACTGTTACTTCTCTCTCTCTCTCTTACTCTCTCACTCTCTCTCTCTCTCTTTTTCTTTCTATAAGTGTGTACAGAAGAAACTAAGTAGAACGGCAAAATTACGAAGTCAAACGCAAAACGTTTCCTAGTTCTGGCGTGTTAAAACTTCTCCACGTTATGTAATTTTCTTCGATTACTATAACTTTTCGATCTAACGTTTCTACTCCTCGTTTAGATAGTAAACAAAATGTTACTTGAAAAAAAAAAAACCACCTTAAAGATGATTTCTTCCTTTCTGTTATCCAAAAAACGGGAAAAAGAAATTTTCTCAAAAGTACGTACGTATACTTTAATCCTGTCAACATGTAACTATCATCACAAGCTTCAGCAATTAGGATTTTTTTAAATCAATTTTCAATCCACCTCTTTCGATCTTTTAATTCATTAACGTTTAAACGCCATACTTTTACAGGGTACACTCTATTCGAAACTAAATCCCGAATAAATGTGATTAAAAAAAATGTGAGAACGAGTAAAGGTAATAGAGTGAATGTCGTTTGAACGATGACGATATATGCATGGGGGGATTGGAGGGGGATGAGGATCAGTTATCTGTGAGTAGAAATAAATGAATGTAAAAAGAGAGAGAAAGAGAGAGGGAGAGAGAAAATACATTTTCGCGTGAAGAATTAATTCGTTTAATTTTTCGTTAAAAAAAAAAAAAATATAGATATATGCAGAAATATTTAACATATATGTAATTTGATATATTCCTAGTACCTATTTTATTTATATATAGAAGTATAAATGTTACATAATAATATTATATATAATAAAAATGAATATATATATTTCTATTAAAAATATGTTTCATTGCAACATTTTTTTTAGATTTCCAATAAGTTTTATTTTCTTTTCTCTTTTTAACTAATATTCGATGTACTTTAAATTGTATTAAAAAAAAAAAAAAAAAAATAAGAAATTCTCTCTTCATGAATCAAACATTGACTCGATTTTTGAAATATTTCGATAACATGTAGCGAATATATAAATTTTAGAACTAAATCGTTTTTTGTTTTTTTTTCTTTTCAACGAAATTATTATTTTTTGTTACCGTTTGATTGAATAAAACTAAAAAAAGAACAAAATCACGGGAGAATTTTTATAACGTAAAAAACGGTGGGTGGAGGAGAAGGGAAATAAAATTATTCTTTAATATAATATCTAACGTGAAATAAAAGGGGGAGAGGGAGGTGTACTGCGAAATAAAATTTGCAATTGAAAAATCGATATGATCGTTAAACGTCAAATTGTAAAATATTGATAACCAATCGTTTTTAACACTGATTGCATATATTTTTATGTAAAATGTTATTTTATTGCAAAAAAAAAAAAAGAAAGTTAGAGAGAGAGAGAGAGAGACGAAATAGTAAATAGAAATAGGAAAATAAAGTGTTACTAGTAATGTTACTAGTCGTGTTAGTAGTCGATTCAAAGGATTATTATTTAAAGGGCTGGTAAGCCCTACAACCGAAGAGACACCTGAAAATTTACGTAGAGGTTTGTAATTCAAGTTTGAATATATATATATATACGGGGTTTATGTTTACTTTATACAACGGAAACTCTACGTTTAGAGAACTCTAGTACCGATTTTGTAAGTGCATTTGCAGTCAAACTTGATCGATTATATTCGCATTACACGTTCGTTAATTTATCATTTATTATTATATTTTCTTTTTACGATTTATCGTTTTATTTTGTATTTTTGTCAATCATTATTTTATCAGGTACCTTTTTAATTTAATTATTATTTCGATTATT
>JACGTP010000006.1:1507624-1552726 GCA_023678845.1 Mischocyttarus mexicanus | reverse complement strand
ACAATATTCATTCGTATTTTTACGTGATCCATGGTTTAATGACAGATTGTAAGAAAATGTTAAATTACGTTTTCCATATGCGTATATAAAAGAGTTTGCTATTAATAATTTAATATATAGATCTATGTTAGTACTAATTTAGATAGAAAATAGGAATAAAAAGTTGGGAGGCACGTTTTTCCTTGGTAGAAGTATAAATAACAAGATCGATTTTGTGCATCTTCTTCTACTATGAAACCTAGGTTGTCCTTATAGTAAGTTGGAAGGAAAAACTTGGCGAAGGCTTTTCAGTATTAAGTCTTTGCCAAGAACGGTTCGAGAATACTTGGATACGCTTCTGACCTATCTTTCTTTCTCTTTCATTTTACCTTCATTTCTTTTTTTTCTCCTTCTTTTCCTATGAACAATTTGTCGAAACTTTTAACACTCTTCAAAAAAGAAATAAAAAAAAGTAAAAATAAAATAGTACTCGCAGTTTAAGTACTTGCAATCTGCACCAAGATATTTCCTAATTAATAACATTATATTTCGACCTTTTATTGAAAAGAATTTATAATAAAAAGTAAGAAGAGAAATAATTGATTGAAGTATACTCGTATTTTAAATTATTAAACAAGGTTTATCCTTTTTATATGCACTTTTATATTTCAATGTAATTAAAAAAATGTTTCATTTATTTATTTATTTAATGCATCGAATTTTCCAAGTGTTTTACTTTTTTATTTATTGCTACTATTCAAAGATAACATAAGTGTTTTTACGATAGTTTAATATTATATTTTTATTATTAAATAAACAAATATACAAACTATTACAAGTATACGAAATGTTGATTCTATTTGCACAGTAATTCTTTTTTATTCGTAATAAAAATAAAAATAATCAAGAAAAGAAATAAAAAGCATTTAAAATCGAAAGACGAAGTAATGATGGTGGTGTACTGGGTACTCGAAAAAGAAATCGATCGGTCGTTGATATGTTTCTTCTTCTTCTTCTTCTCCTCATCTCTCCTATTCGATTGCATTTTTAATGGGCACACGAAAACGAGAGATGCGATACTCGATGGGGGTAACTCGATCCATCGAAAGATACTGTCAGACTTCGATGGGAAACGATCGTCTATGTGACGGTGAAAAGTGTACGTCTCCCTGTACCTTCCTCAAAAGCTTTCGTAGAAGCTTTTGCAAGCTTTCTCTACTTTCCACTCTCTCTCTCTCTCTCTCTCTGTTCCTCTCTCACTCTCTTTTTAGATTTCTCTTCTCTTTTATACCAGATTGACACAGACCGTCATCGTTCGACCGATCGATACTTTAACTTAGGCGAATTTCGATAGAAACCGAAGCTCAGATATAGTCCAGCTCTTTACGGAAATGAAGCAATCACCGGGGTAGCTGACGGTCTTATTGCTTTTCCTGAACCAGAGTTGCAAACGTTCACGTCGTTGAGTAAAACATTCTTTAACCTACCACCCACTCATCCACCCACTCTCTTTACACTTCTCCTATTTCTCTAAAGAAATAATTTACACCTTTTTGGTGACAGATAAATAGAAATATTTTCATTAACTATTTATTTTATTTTCATTGGATAAACTCGTTAATACAGAAAATCAAATACAATTGTTCCCATGATTATGAAAGTGCTCTAAAAGTCATATATTTCTTGTTTCAAGATATTTAATGAATTGCATTTGACAATGAAATGAATTTTACTATTCCATTATCATTAAATAAAAGTTGAAAGTTTATTAAGATCATCCTGCAAAAAATAAACACTATTGGAAACTGTTTATACATTTAAAAAATTATTAAATTAATCAGTAAAAAGAAGACCAAGATAAGAACTTTATGGAACACCAGAAATGTTCAATAATTTTTTTTTTTTAGAAAAAGATTTATTAAATTTGACAATTTGAGGATCTGAAAGATAAGAAAACTAATAATCCAAGTATAAATATTTTCTTCAAGTATTTATCCTAAATCGAAATTGATTTTCGTTAAATGCATTAACGAGTTTCTAAGTTTATCTTCAGAAGCATAGACTTGAACCAAATTAAACTTAAATTAATTTTATTTATTTCCTTTCCTTTAATCAAACTTTATCTTCATTCAATATATTTTTGAATATTTATTTTATTTACCAAAAATGTGTAGGATTTGTACGTGGGATAAACGTTTCGACTCAGAGAAGAAGAAGAAGAAAAAAAATAGATACGATACCAAAAAAGAAAAAAAGGAAAAAAAGACATCAAGGTGTGAGATGATGTGTGACACGGTAAAACGAAATTCATGAAAGTTAATTCGATAAAAGGGAGATAAAAAAAAAGGAGGTCAACGAACATATATGTACCTCTACATATATACATACATACACATCTATAAATGTTCCTTTTTTTTTTTTTTTATCTTTCTTAACTACTCTCCCTTTGGTATCACAGAAAAGCTGAAATGGCTTTCGCCGAAAGTATACTATTCCGTCGGATCGTCCCGTTCTCGAGAATTAATGAATCGTTGAATGGAGCCAGAGACTCGAAAAACTCCAAAGAGAAAGAGAGAGAGAGAGAGAGACAGAGTAGAAAGTAGAAAGATAGAAAGAAAGAAAAAAGGAAAGTAAGAGGGAAAGGGATAAAAAAAAAACGAAAATAGAATCGAGAGAGAGAGAGAGAGAAATTGTGGATGAAGGAGAGAGGTGGAAGGGACGCGTCACGTCGAAAGAATAAACTTTTCCTTCGATCGTCGTAGAGAAAAGTCTTCGAACGAGGGGGTGGGTTAAGGGGGAGAGAAGGAGAGGGTTGGAAAGGACCGTGGACAGCTGGCATATAATGCCTTGCTAAAAGCATTTTCTTTAAATTCTTTTGTACCTTCTGATCGAGAAAAAAGAAAGAAAGACTGGAACGAACGTAGAAATAGAAAGAGTGAGAGAGAGATTGTAAATTTTCGGAGCACTCTCTCTCTCTCACTCTTGGATTTTCGCACTTGCGCCTCTTAAAATCAGCCAACAGATTGAAACGAGCTAGTTGAGTAGGTTTATTGAACTATTTTTAATTCTCTCTCTCTCTCTCTCTTTCTTTCTCTCTTTCTTTGTTTCACTGATTGTGAGTTTCTATGTGTATTTGTGTATCTATCAGTCTGTTCATCTCTTTCTTTCTCTCTCTCTCTCTTTCATTCTTTCTCCATTTCTGTCTCTCTTTCTCTATTTTTGTCTGTCTGTTTGTTTTACCACTTTCGTAGTATTTGTCTCTCTCTCTCTTTCTCTCTCTCTTTCGTTACCTTTTATCTTTTTCTAACATTTTATCTCTCTTGCAGCATCACTCTCTTTCTATCTTATCGTTGGTTAATATTTCTGTCTCTATCTCTTTTTCTCTCTAACATTCACTTTCTATCTGCATTTCTGTCTATTTGTCTCTCTCGTTCTAGTTTGTTGAGAAACCAAAATAGACAGATCTCTTGTGGTCTCTATCTCTCTCTCTCTCTTCGTTGAATGCATCTTTGCATTTATATTTCTAACTCTCTCACACTTACAGTTTCTCTCATCCTATCTATTTCTTTCTCATTCTAAAACTTTCTCTCTCTTACTCTCTCTCTCTTACTCTCTCTCTCTCTCTCTTCTTGTTCTCTTTCCCACTTGATAGAGTTTAATCAAGATTTCAAAATGTAGAATAAACGTCTGTTTATATTCGGCTCATAGTGGTCACGTTTTCGTCATATATTTTATAAACAACAAACACGATAGAAAATAATACATTTCATTATGATTTGTTATAATATAATTATTTCGAATATAATAACAGTGTAATTATAAAAAAAAAGAAACAAACACTAGCTTATAAAAAATAATTTATCATTACGTATACTATCATATCACATTTATTAAATCTAGTAGAATCTTTATTCGATTATTTTAATTGTCTACAAAAAATATTTATTTTAATATTGTTTTAAACTGTGAGATTTTTATTTAAATAGATTAAGAAACAAATATATATGCAACGTATTCGATTATTCGATATATTTTTCTTTTCTTTTCAAAAATAATCATTTTACGTGATGTATAAAAAAAAAACAAACAAATGTAACATTTATCCAATGAAAATCCGATTCAACGTAATTTGTTAACGTTAATTAAATACTCGTTAACACAATTATTGGATAACACCAGATATTTATACTTATTATTAGTTTCTATTTCCATTGTTTATTAAATAAACATCTACCATTATTTTCGTTATTTCAATCCTCTCGTCTCGAGATCATTTAATCAACATGAATGAACTACTAAAACCGTCGAGCCAGTTTCACAAAATCGTTTTCGAATTTAACCTCTGACCTAGAATAACATTGCCACTGGTTACGTGTCAGCTTTAGTATGCATTTTGCGAAGTATGTTGGAAGATACTAGCGAATCCTAGAAAAATAGGATACCAGGAAATGAAAACTAACGTTATAGAAAAGTGAAAGGGAAACAAAAACAAAAAATGATTAAAACGATGAAAATGACGAAACGAAAAAATGATTAATACGACGAATAATGTGAAGAGAGAGAGAAAGATGACTAAGAAAAATGAAATATAAAAATGATAAATGTATATACCCGATTAAACCATAAGTTTAAATAACTCGAACCTCTTCTTCTAATGTTTTATTTCTACTCGTAAAACGTTGTATAATTTTAAAGAAGTAAAATAAGGGTAGGTGGGAGAGTGACGAGGAGGTGGTGGTGGTGGAGAGTGGATACTGGAATAAAGGAATGAAGAGAAAGAGAAATAGAGTGGGAGGAGAAGTAGCGTAACATTAGTTAATTAGGTTGGGCAGGAGGCGTGACGTCGTAATTATTGCAACGTAGGTACAGCAAGCAGGCCTGGTTCTTCCCCTACCTTCACCCTTCAACTCCTCTTTCCTCCTCACCATCCCACCAACCTTACAGTACCCAACATACAAGTCTAGTGTTGGATGTTTAGGTATAGTTAGGCTACCTTGGTACTAGTTGCCTACCTGCCTACCTGCTTGCAACCTTGCTTGCTTGCTTGCTTGCTTGCCTGTCTACCTGCCTACCTGCCTGCAACCTTGCTTGGTTGGATGGTTGGTTGGTTGGTTGGTTGGTTGGTTGGTTGGTTGGTGCTTGCTTGCCTGCCACGACAAAGTTATTAATTGCTTCCTACCATTCCTAACACCGAACAAACTCTCCATTCCCACTACTCCCTTCTTCATCAACCAACGTGGACTCCTGCAAGCAACCTCTACTTGCTCGTTTCAACCTTACTACACTCGGCCAATAGCTATCAGTATTCATTATTGTACTGTATTAATCCACGAAACGGTTCGTTCTTATTAAACTCGACACCTCCCTTCACCCCCTCACCATGATGAATCAATCGAAATCTAACAAGAGTAATGTTTCACGACGATTTTTAAGTGTTTTGTTATTTTTTATTTAACAAAATATCAAATGTTGTAGTTGATGTTTTTTTCTCTCTTGGTTTTTGAGGGATGGATATGGGAAAACATTTTAAAGACATATTAGAATATTGAAAATAAAATAACAATTCGTGTAATTGTAAAACTTTTAACAAATTTTGTTTCCTTTTATAAATATTGACCATCTATTTTTAAAAACAACGATCAAAATTATTATTCATATAAAATACAAGATATTCATACACATACATAGAATATATACACCGATCTTTTATTTTTCAAAATAATATCGATCAAAAAATATTCTCAACAACGTCAACCTGAAAAAATATTGAAAATAAAATAGCGATCGGATACATAAAAAAGTATTTTCTCGTTTTCCTTCTCCTTTTTTTTTTATTTTTATTTTTGATCATTTCTTTTTTATACGTATACTCGTTTTTATCTTTCACTATTTATTTAAATTTTTTCGAATATTTCTAGTGTGTTTTTTCTTCTTTTTCATCGAGAAAAGTTAAAATATTACTTTCCTTGCTGGTAGTGGAGGTAGTGGTGGTGGTGGTGGTGGTGGTCATGATAATTTTTCAAACAATAAAAGCGGCTGAATATTATATAAGGATCCTGATTCTTCAAGTTCGTGACTTACACGACGAACGCGACTGCCGATGGCGACCGTTTCCGAAGTTTCGTTATCAATCATCTGAAAAGTCTGCTTGTACCGAACAGTATGAGAGAGAGATAGAGAGAAAGAGAGAGACTCATGCACAGCTACACCGTGATTTATAATCTTTGACAAGTTTTTAAGGACAAGAGAAAAGAATAGGGAAAAAGAAGTGGAAAGTGATAGAAATAAAAAAAAAGAAAAATAGAGTAGGGATAAAACGTGTCTCGTTCATTCTGTTCAACTTTTTTTCTACTTCTTTCTATTTCTCTCTCTCTCTCTCCCTTTCTCTCTTTTCTTTTTAAGTATTCCCTGAGAAGAGAAAAAAAACTTTACGATAAAACTGTTATAAAAAGGTCGAAGATTAAATCGAGACATTCTTTTACAAATAATTATTCCTATTTTTAATATTAATTATAATTTTTATTTAAACTAATATATTAGCATGTTAAGTACGAAATGGAGCAAATTTCAATTCAATTGTGTGCATTTTGTGCTTCATTTCACATTTGACAACCTAATATATAATTATTATAGTTTCCAGTATCATATACTTTTTAATACTAAAGTATCAAATGATCGTTTTAATAATAATAATGTCTAAGGAAAATTATTTCAATTAAAAAATTCATTAGAATAGTTTAAATTTCAAAATAATAACAATTATCGAATTATTTCTTAAATAAATAATCCCATTCTAGAAATCTCATGAAACAAAAATTGTTATCATAGAATAATTAAAACCATAATAATATAAGAAATCTTGAATTAACGAGAAATCTTTCTTCTCTTATTCAAGACTAACACAAATTACAAGTTTAAGTAAATGAATAAGAATATATTAACAAGTTGTCTACAATAATATTTAAAAAATGGTTAAGAAATACAAAGATTGTAGAGGAAGGGCAGAGTGAAATAATTTTGAAGGGACGGTGTTGTGGGTAGGACCAAGTTGCTTCCAGTGTTGTATGAATATTGCAAGAAGGATTTTTCTTTGTAAAAAAACTGTGCTACTTTTCTTCTTATTTTCATTTTTTTTTATCCTACATTATATTTAGCTTCTTTTGATATTCTTTGATATTATTTTGCTGAAGTCGGAAGGGCAGATACCACCACTACTACTCCTACCCCTATTCCTACCCCTACCACTACCCCCTTGTGTCTGCAAGGTAATTTTATCCTGTAAAGTAACGTTCTCGGATATGTACATCGCGTTGAAGCATGAGCCCGTGCCAAAGAAGGTGGAGAGAAGAAAAAAAAACATGTATAAAAGAAAGAAAGAAGGTTCATATACATACGTTCTATGTATATATATGTGTATATGTCTGTGTGTGTGTGTGTATTTGTGTATGGCCACATGGCTTGTAATATTAACGCTTGGCTTAATATTAACGCTACGTCATGCAAGCCCATCAACACTCGCAAATTTATTCCGGAGTCTGGGATATGCAACCACGTTCGTGAGATGCAACCCAGGTTCGAGAGATGCAGTTGCCCGTAGAGATTTAAACCGTCAACGAGAGAAGCCATTTCAAGATATACGAAATTGAATTTATCGAGACAAGAGGAAACCCAAATCGGTATGAAGTGATAAAGAAATATAAGAAAAGTTGAAAAGTTGAAAAGGAAATGGTATGAGAAAATAAATACATTAAGGGTTCATACGTATATGTGATTGTGTGCATGTGTATGTGCGTGTGTGTAAAAATATTTTTTTTGCATAAAGTAAAATTGCAAAGTAAGACTCTAAAAGGTAAAAGATAAATATAATCTGAAGAACGATGGTTAGGAACGGAAGTTAAATTAATGGACAAATCTGTGATGGAATAAAAATAGGAAAAAAATTTGACAATTTTTTTTAAATATAAATCAAAACCGATTATTATTTATACAATTTGGTATATTATAATTTTGTTAATTAGTTTAATTTGGTAACTCTCTTAATGGAAAATCGTACGATCAATTTTTCACTTTCTAATTGATTTCTTTGAAATTAATAATAATAGGTATTAACAAAATTGTAATATACGTAATTAGCTTGTACGTATATGAATTAGTTAATTACAATTTGGAAATTAGTTTAATGAGTAGTTGGTGAAATTGGGACAGTGATTTTCATTCTTTTATCGATTTCTGTTAAATTAGAAATATGATATCAGTTTAATTCCATAAAACACTAAATGTACTATTCTATTAAATTTTCAATGCTAATTATCATTAATAACAAATCAATCTAAAAAAAAATTTCAATCATAATATATAAAGAGAGATTTATTATTTTATTTTAATTGTATTAAACAAATAAATATATAACTCAAGTGTATAACAAATCTAATAATAAACCATTCGTGTTACCAATCAAATGAATAATTTCTATCTAATTGGGATAAATGATTTACGTTCTTTCTTTTTTTTTTCTTCCTTGAACAAGCTTTTTCGATTACTCTTAATTTTTCTAGACCGGATCCGGGCTATATTAAAGTTTCATCAACGATATTCAATTTCCTGAAGAAACCAGTTCGTATGACCTTAAGGGATGCTTGCTTTCTGGTTTTATTGGCTATAATTTGAAAAAACTTTTTGTTTTTTGCTAGTTAAATTTATTTATGTCGATCAAAATTCAATTAAAATTGTTTAAAAAGAAACAAATATTACAAATAATTGAATCTTTATAATTCTATTATGGTCTAGAACTACTGTGTTGAATAATTTCTAAAAAGATTTCAGCTCGATCGATAATTTTTTCCAAGAAGTCCCCAAGTGGAGCTAAAAATGAGTTTCAAGTATTTTTAGTTAAACAATTGTTTATAAAATCATGCTAATCGATATAATTGACTCTAGGATTTATTATAAATTACAACACATATTTTTTAGGAAAATCGAATTGTCTTTAAAAAAAAATAAAGTTAGAAAACCTTTCCACGTTTGAAACAGTGTTTAATTAATAACAAAATAAAATGTTTTTAAAAATGTCCATGTTTTTGGGTAAAAGACAAAACGATGCAAAGATATACGAGGTAGTGTGAGTGAGAGAGAAGATTTGACGTACACGTTGACCCATACGATTGGCACTTAGGTGAATTCGATTGGGATTCGACCACTAGGAAACGATAGCTCGTGTTGAAACGATTCGTCAGATGTACACATAACGACCATGAGAAATCCAATATTCCGTATAGGAGGAGGTATTCTCCTGTTCGGCCGTTTGCACACCATGAATACGATTTTGCATTGTTGTGCGAAATCGAGGGTGGGTATACGGTGGTACCTCGTTGAGTATTAAACCGTTTCTATCCTTCATTCTCTTTCCTTTTCTACGTTTCTACCTTTCAGTCATTTTCTTTTGTTATATACCTATAGTTAGTTGTTATACGTACTTGTTTCAGGAAACTCCAATATTTGAAATATCCTTGTGTTTGGTGATACCCATAAGAAAATCATTTTATTACAACGAGCAAAATACTATTTTAATATTCTAATTAATAATATTTATTTAAAGTAATTATTATACTCTTGTATTAATAAAATATTCCAAATGTGGTGGTGGTATTGAAGGAACAGTTATTTGGTATATTTGTTAGTTTGATTTTACTTTTTAGATAATCAGTGTATTTTTTTTATATTATATTATATAATAATATATTTATATTGGATTGGTCAAAAATCATGTTTTTATTTCCACCAACCCAATATAATAATTAAAAAAATTGTCTTAAAACAGAAGTCTAAAGAACAATTTTTTATTTTTGTCAATTAGAATATTACTTCTTTGTTGAAACGTTTCTTATACGTAATTGAAATTAAAATAAAAAAAAATGAAGAAATTGCGAGTGTTTCGAGTTAAGTGAAACTTACTGTTGTATACTTTTCATTCATATACATTTGGGTATACATAAAAATGTTTCCAGTATTCTTGTAATTTTGATTAAACGGCGTGAACTCTGTTGTTACGTTGGCTTACGTAAACCACCACCCCCTACAATTCACCCACCTACCCAACTACCCTTTTCTCGAGGAATTTAAATCGACGAAATTATGTTACCGGAAAACCCAGCACCTCTTTGCTTTTACGTAACAGTAGAAAAGTACCATTTCCCGTTTACCTTTTATTCGCGAAATTATTCCGTAACTCGAAAGAATAATAATTATTTCATGGTGTAACTTTTTAATATATTATGGAATAGACTATCAATTACTTTTTACTTTAATTAATATTATTACGTAACAAGTATAAACGAGGTTTTAATCATAAAGAAAATTAAATTAATCTATCAAACAGATATTTTAATAAGAGCATTAATTATTTTTATATTTAAATTCCGTGAATTTTCAAAAGAACAAAAATTCACTCATGTTAATTAAATCATAGTTATTCTATAAATAATATAATATAAATAAAAAATATTCTTATAATATTTTAAGTTTACCTACTTTAAAAAAAAAATAATATTGCAATTTATTTTTGCCAAAGGTACTTAAAAATAATTTGGAATATTTTTGGATAAAGAAAAACAAAATCGATAAAACGTTTTATTGATATCATTGCCAATATCAGCTTAGTATCAAAATTGATAGTAAACAGAAAATAAATATGAGATAAAAAAAAATATTCTCAAGTGGTAGGAATTTGATAAAAAAAAGTAATATTTTTTTTTCTCTCTCTCTCCCCCAATCGTATTACTCGAGTTTTCGCGAATGCATTTATAAGAAATCGTAATATGGAATATTCTTGGAATTGCATTAGACATCTGAGTGTCGTTTTCCTTAACATTAAAGCTTCTCATTTTGATGCAACGATGCTTCAAACCTGTTTTCTGAGTTATTTCGAAACGTTACGTGTCTCAATATCATCGTATCTTATTCGGTTTAATGTTAAAATACTACCACAGTACTTCTTGGAAAATGTATTATTGTTTATAGAAATGATTACTACAAAGCTTTGCATTACTGTAATTCAAATAGTCGTATCTATCCTGTTTTGTAAGATAAAACCACGATCGTTGTGGAATATGACGACACTACGGAATCGTGCATTATGTAGTCCTTGGAGACAAATCCCATAATCACGATGAACAAACAATACGACAAAATGAATAAAAGAAAGAAAGAGAGAGACAGAGAGAGAGAAAGATAGAAATAATGAGTTTACCTAGATTTTACTTTGAATGTACATATACTGAATAATTATTATTAAAATAGAATATTATAAATATAATAAAAATTAAAAATAAAATAATAAAAGATATAAATACACTACTACTAAAAAAATATTTAAAATATAAGAAAAAATATAGAGGACAAAAAAAATCAATATACATTATGTAAATATTGTGTATGTATTGTATTTTATTAAATGAGAATGAAATATGAAATTTCTTATAACAATAGAATCTACAAAGAGAAAGAACAAGATAAATAGAAATAGAAATAGAAATAATGAATCAACAGAGATTTTACTTCGAATATTCCTAGTTATTATTATTAAAAATAAAAAAAGATTTTATTAAAAATGTTATATAAAGATAAAGGTAGGAATTTTCGTAATCACAATATGACTCTACAAAGTGGTAGAAATAGAAGATAAAGAAATAATAATAATAACGAATAGACAAAGAGAAGAGATTATATTCGTAATACTTGGAGTGAAAATAATTTCATAATTTTCTCTTAAATCATTATTAGCCCATTAAAATAATTTTCTCGTTGAATCATTATTGGCATATTAAAAAGTTTGTTAAAAAATCGATAATAGAAACTTATTAAATATGTTCATAGTGTTACAAATGTGTGAGAGAACATTGATTTTGCGAAACCTGCGATACGTCGAAACTCAATAGCAGAATTTAAAAAAAAAGGGGAAGAAAGAAAGGAAGAAAAAAAAATAATACGAAATGTGGAAAGCTTTTAATACTACCATAAATTCTACGACCCATCTATAGTAGAAACGATACAGCAAACACATATTGTTTTGGATCGATATATATGTATATATGTAACCTAACTAAAAGAAAATATACAACATACCTGGTAGGATTAATCGATTAAACTTGTACATTGTAAACTACTCGTAATTTTCTTTCCTCGTTCCTGATTTAGAATTAGCTTAAAGGTTTTTCATAAATAAGAATACGAAGGAACTTCTCTCGCAAAAAAAAAAATAACAAAGTATTATAATAACGTAAGCTTTAGCATAGTTATTTAAAAAAAGGATTTACCTTGAAAGAAAAAAAAGAGGTTTCATCCAAGGAAAAGGTACAAACAATATTTCGTATTTACACCGTATGGGTTAAATATGTTCGAAAAATGTGACGATATTGAAAAAATAAATGGTACACACATAAAAAAGAAAATAAAATATAAAAGAAGAAATCAAAAAAAGGTGGAGGGGAAGAGGAAAATAATATAAAATACCGAGGTTAAAGTTGAAAAATAAATTACAAAAATTTGTTTAAATGGAAAAGTGTAGAAAAGAAAGAAAAAGTGAGAGAAAGAGAGAGAAAGATAGAAAGTTTGATGGAATAAATGTTGGAGGAAAACAAGCATTGGTTACGTGTGTGGTCGAATGAGAGGTAAAATTGTAAGGGAAAGATACCATGGAAAGGGGGAAGGGAGAAAAGGGGGAGGGTGTATCGTCGTAGGACACGCGGTAACAGCTGGCAACGATCGTCCTTGGCTATTTTCTGCTTCCTTGGAGATCCTACTACCACTACTACTACTACTACTACTTACTTACTTACTAGTAGTAGTAGTAGTAAGAGTAGTAGAAGTAGAAGTGTAGTCTGACCGATATGAAATTCGATAAGCTTCATTCCTTTCGAGTTAGTAACCTAACTTTGTCCTTCTTCTACTTTTCTTTCTCTCTCTTGCTCTTTCTAATACTAGTAACACACACACACACATATATATAAGATAGTTGACACACATACACGTATGATAGTTGGTGTTAGTATTATTCTTTCCTTTTTCTACTTTTCTATTCGTATCCAATCTTTTCTTACTACTACTACTACTACTACTATTACTATTACTACTTTTTTTTGGTTTTTTATTTATTTTTTTTTGTTAACCTGTCGGTTTTTTTCCCGAAAGAGAGCCCAGAACGGTGTTACGTGCCAAAGTCAATTCCGATAAGTAGCCAAGGAGCGATTCTTAGGAGACAGCTAGACCAAGGTACGTCAACCTCGACTGGTCACTCTATTAGTATTAAACGAAGTGACTCTGCAATCTCTTCTATCGTTTGTTCTCTCTTTCTCTCTCTTTCTCTCTCCTTCTCTCTAACATTTTTCCATTTTCTTTTATTTTTTCTTCTATCCTTACTAAATTCGTTTGGCAATCGTGGAATGTTCTGTTCTGGCTACAAATATGATTTCTTTGAGATCTTCAAACCTCGATACTCGCTTTTATTTTATATTAAACGTATTATGTATTTCGTATAAGGATTATGTATACAAGATGAATCCAAAAACATATACGAATAAATCATATTATCGTAGTATTCAAATACGTTTCAATCTAATACGTGCTTCTGTTATTTCTTATTTGAATATAATTAAACACTGTAAAGTTTGTATTTTTGAAGATCATCATATAAATTTTCCTTCTTAAAATTAATCTGAATATCTTTAAAAGAAAACATCAAAGATCTAAAACAATTTTAAATTACATTCACCTAAATAATGTCTTTTTGAATGCAATAAAATAAAATAAAATATATATAAATATAAATAACAAGATAAAAATGTAAGGATTTATTTGAAATGATAGTTTCCATTTATTCACCCTTTGTGAATAAATCTTTATATTCTTTAACCGTGAAAATTTTATTGTACGGATGCTTGAAGGAAGGTAATAAGGATTTAATAATTGAAATATTAGGGGTATATTATATTTTATATATATTATACTTTATATATATATGTATTAGGTTGGTGGAAAAATTTGTCGGATTTTACCCATTGAATTGTGGCTAAATATCCGACATTCTTTTTCCACCAACCAAATATATTATTTTTATTTTCACTTTTATTATATAAATAATGAAAATCATCATAAAAATTGTCGTCTATAAAACAATTAAATAAACATGACTCTATGAATGGAATAAAATTGAATAAAAAGAAAAAAAATATATACGAATAGAAACTAACAAGAAGAATATCCGTAAAGGATTTATTCGAAATGATAATTTCGATTTATTCATCCTCTATCTCCCCTTGTATATAATAAATCCTAATATTCTTTAACCGTGAGAATTTCATTGTATAGATGCTTTAAGGGTTGTAATAAAAAGATACGAGTAACCCCGTTAAGGACTTAATAATTGAAATATTAAGGTAGAAGAGAGTCTCAGTTATCTCTCTTTCTATCTTTTGGATAAGGAAGTGCAGTAAAGCAGGATAAAGTAGGCGAATATAAGCTTTTCCTCCCGTTGGCCTCTCTATATAAAGGCACTTTATATTCGTTGTAAAGCCTTTGACCGGGCTAAAGTGGGTGGACTGTAAAAAATTTCATGGATCGGTTGGGTCCCCGTTATACTTGGTAAGGCGTCTATATACCCCCTATCCAAGGGTTGGTTGGTTGGTTGGTTGGTTGGTTCGTTGGTTGGTGGGTTGTTACGCTTCCGAACATCGAGAGCTCTACTTTTTCTTTCTTCCTTTTTTTATTTTGTCTTCTATTTTACTCTTACATGCTACATTCGACCCTACCATAGTTTCTCTTAATAATCCTTTTCGGCAATGATAGCACGTAACGTATTATGTGTTCATCTATCGAGGAACAAGTTTCCTCGTATTTTCATGGCTCTTATAAATTTGATTATGATTATGTTAATATAAAATTTGCTGATTAATAAAACACACTCGTATCAGTTTTCGTGTCGACGCGTACCAATTACAAATTATTTTACAAACACGAATATATATATTATCGTTCTATGATTACAAATATTATGAATATGTTAATATAAAATTTGCTAATTGATAAAACACTCGAATCAGTTTTCGTCTCACCGTGTACCAATTACAAATTATTTCACAAATTTCAATATTTTAATCACAAATTTTCTTTTATTATCATTCACATATACACAACACTAATAATAATAAATAAATATAATAATATTCTATTTAAAAAATCATCTAATCTATAAAATACGAAGAAACTTAATCCCTGATCTAAAACATAACAAAAATATCTCACGTTTAACATTTTGAAAAATAAAGAAAAATGAAATACACACTCTCCTACGTTATTCCATTTAATGATACCCCATGGAGAATCCTTTTTCTATCTCACTCGATTTTCTTTTCTCTCATGCTCTCTTACATTATAGACTGGTAGTATGTATACCTGTATATACCTATCCATCCAGTTTATTCTAATTCAAAGCTATACACGTAGTAGCGTATCTGGTAGATACGACGGGAATGCATAAAACATAATATTTCGGTAAAAGATCTCGTAGACGGACCGGATACGGGACGTTTGACCGTTCCACGATATCCATCCTGTGTAGGTCCTTACATCCTCTTTCACTGGCCGTGCATGGAAACTGCAAATTTTCTTTATCGAACCTCCTGTCCCTTTCCTACTTCTCCCCCCTTCCCTTCTATTCCTAAAGTCGATGAAAACTAAATAAGTAGAACTTCTCGATGAAATATTTATCAAATACTCCAGAGAAACATATATACAAGTATATGTGTCTGTATGTGTGTGTGTGTGTGTGAAAGTGAGAATATATATTACAACTGAAAAGGAATGACTATAATTCCATTCTAAAGTACAACGTGCCGATCATGTGCTTGAAAGAAACAATATGATAAAAACATTTTTTTTCTTCTTCCTGTATCCTTTATCTTTTCTTCTGATCCATTTGATTTTTTTCATTTATTTCTATTTTTATATTCTATTATTTTTATTTTATTTTATTTTCACGATCGTATCGTTAAATAAAAATTCTATCGTTTACGTTTCTCGCGTGCTATATAATATCACGAATATGTATATATATATGTGTGTGTGTGTGTGTGTGTGTGTATGTATATGCGTATAAGCTTTTTACCAAAAAGCTCGACTAGGACGTGCATCGCTCTTGTAACGATTTTATATATATGTATATGTATATGTATGGATTATATATGTATATGTATATTGTGGAAAAGGAAGGTAGAGAAAGAGAGAGAATACATTTTACTGATCGATAGTAAGCTGCGAAAAGAGTATCTAATACTAATAAATGAAAATGACGTATTATTCCATAAAGTGAATACTTGCAATGATTATTTTCATTGATTTATTTCCTTTATTTTTTGTTCATGTATGAAAATTCTTTTAAAAAGATTTTTATCTATAAAATAAATAATATATCTCGAGCGTGATAAAATTTTGTGATTTCCCTTTTTTCACAATAAAACTTTGATTCAAAATAATAATAATAATAATAATAATAAAAATAGTATAACAGATTTAATCGATGACACAATTACGATCGTTTTCATTGATACTTGTTTTATTTATCTTGCGACGATCTTTTTAACTAACTTTGAAATATTTTATGTGAACTTTATGTGAACTTTACTGACCTTTTTATATTTTTCAAATATGAAAAAGACTTTTCTTTGGATATATACTAAATGTAAACTTTTCTTCAAATACTATACAGAGTATATGTTTTATTTCTCCACTAACTCTAAAATTTCTTTCCATTTGTTTTCTTTTCCCCCCTTACTTTCCTCGTTGCATTTCTTGGAACTAAACGTAAGTAGAATAACTATTAGCTGCTTTTCTTTGTTAAGGAAAAATATAAGAGAGAAGGTTATAGTTTTGTAGAAAGATTTTTATGCATCAAGGAAACTCGCTTGGAAGATCGTTTGGCTGAATGCCATTTACCAAATATATATTTCTTGAATAACGTGATGATAGAAATGTAACAAAACTAACAACGTTATATCGATGGTTTTCTATGAACAGAAAAGGATTCCCATATATAACGAAGAATTTAAGATATGTTATAAATTCTATATACATATACATATACATATACGAAATTATGATAAAATATGTACATTAATCTCACCATTTTCATAACCCATTTATTACTACACCCCCATGTATCTTTAAAATCATACTCTTAAATATATTCTTACATAAATCACTATAATATTCATTTAATTCGTTATATATATAATAAATATTAATATAATTATACTACATCTTCTTATAATAGTATTTTCTATTTTTCTATCAATGAATTTAATCCTATTAAAATAAAAATAAAAATAAAACTAAAAACAACGTCAATACCCAATCTACTTAAAAAACAACTTAAAAAACTAAACAAACCATAGAACAAGTACGTAACTTTAATGTGAAACATCTGTCCAATCTAAAATTCGAAAAAAAATAAAGGTTTAGGTAGGAGGTTTTAACAACTCTCTTATCGGATGTAACATTCTCACGAAGCTTTTCAAAAGTAACTGTTGTTAACCGACTATATTTAGAGAAAAAGAGAGAGAGAGAGAGAGAGTCCCTTTGAAAACACTAATCGTAATCGATACGTATTTACTACCCGTTAGACATGTTGAAACGATATTCCCTAAGGTTTCCCTAGAACTGGTAACAACCGCGATGTCGCACCCGATCGTTTATTAAATCGCAGGACCTGTCGCAAACTCTAACACATATACACACATACACATACGCACACACACACATATTGGAATTCGTGCGAATTTCGATTCGGTTTGGGTTTGGGTTTGGGTTTTGGAGAGTAGTGCGCGATTAGGCGTTCGATTCGTCGATATGTACGGTACGATTCTCGATGAAATTGCGCGAATGAAATCTTCCGATAGCGTTCAACGAAATACATATATACAGGGTGGTCCATGCAACATGTGCATCGATACGACTTCCAAAATATGCAGGACAAAATTTTAAATACAAAAGATCAATACTTCTTTTTACTCAAAAATTGTTACTCGATCATATTTTGGCCTAAAAACTATAGTATTCTGTTTAAAAATATAAAGTTGTACTTACAGTGTTTCCAAACTATGCAACTTTTGTATTTAAAATTCTGTTCAGGCAACGCATATTTCAGATGTTTTTATCGATACACACGTTACATGGACCACCCTGTATAAACGAATATACATCCACTCGTAATCGCGATTATATATTATTGGAACAAATATTACTAAGAGATTTTAGTCAAATCATTTTCAATTCACGTGTTTCACGTTTATATCGATTTATTTTCTTACTTTGCGACAACGAAACAAATAAATAGTTTATTCAATCTGTGTTAGTATTATATTTAATTACAAACACAAAATACGATTTCTTTTTGCATTTTTAATATTTTTTTTGTATTACAATATCGACAAGATATATGCTAATAAATAACGTGATTATTTTATCGTAATAAATAATTATAATCTTATGTAAAAAAATGATATTGAATTAATTTTTTTCTCAACTGTTTAACTTTTAATCCACTATAATAAAAACACGTGTCGGTTTTGTACGTGTGTTTTGCTTTCATAAAATAAATCTATAATTAATTATAAATCGGTATAATTTATTTATAGATATACATCAACTAATACCTTCATAAAGCTATTTATTTAGGTTTAAAATACTCCAAAATGTATATCCTCGTGTTAATTATTGGTTAACCATATAATTATTGCATACGAGATAGAATACAATTGGTAATTAAAATCAATCCAAACGAAGGATTTTAAAAAAATAATCCAAACATCCAGATTAATTATCCGACGTAATAATTCATTAACAAAAAAAAAATTCTTCAAACAAAATTGTAAATTAATACTATCTTAAATTAATTTCGAACGTATTTATCAATTAAAGCCTTAAACGTGTACGTAATAATTCATTCTAGTGTATACATGTATATATATTACTATGAAATCGGTGTTGGATCGTCTGGAAAATTACAGTAGCCTATTGGCCATACCGGGACCCTATTTTGGGATTACCGGATAGGTACCAGTGTACGTACAAGATAAAACGAGAAATAGGAATAAAGTTAAAATAACGTTCTGACTCTAAATGGCACACACGGTACATAACATCTCACCCGATTGCATTCCCCCTAGTAATAATAATAATAATAATAATAACAATAATAATCTTTCGTTCCGGATTCGCTTAGGCAGGATGCACCTGTTCGAGGTGAGCTTTTCGCGTTCTGGCGAGCGTAAAGTGTTGGAATGAGAGAGGAAAAAGAGTGGTGCGAAGAAGGAAACGATGCATGGAAAGAGTGAATAAGTGAGAAAGAGGGGTAGAGAGAGAGAGATAGATAGATAGATAAAGGAAGAAATATAAAAAAGGAAAGGTGAGAGAGAAGGAAAAAGGGGAGAGAATAAAGGGAGAAAGTGGGGAGAAGGTCCGGTTCCTAAGCGAGGAAACGGCATGCATAATATAGTTGGAAATGGCCATTACTCGTGATAGACCGCTTCCTACCACTCTATCCTGACGAAGAACGAATGGCCAACCAAAGGGAAATGCGATGTAGGTAATGGTTGTAGTAGTGGTAGTGATAGTGCTGGTGGTAGTTGTGGTAGTAGTAACATAGGCCCTTTAAACTACCAAAGGTGACGTTAGATCGCACCTTCTCGGCTGTTTCTTGAATTGTAGTGGTGGTAGTAATAATGGTAGTTGTATGGTGGTAGTGATGGTGTAATGGTAGTGATAGTAATGGTTGCGATGGTGGTAGTGATAGTAGAAGTCATAGGCCCTTTAAACTACCAAAGGTGACGTTAGATCGCACCTTCTAAGGTGTTTCTTGGATTGTGGTGATGGAGGTAGTGATAGTGGTGGTGGTAGTTGTGGTAGTTGTAACGTAGGCCCTTTAAACTAACAAAGGTGACGTTACATCACACCTTCTAAGGTGTTTCTCTTGGATTGTGGTGATGGTTGTAGTAGTAGTAGTGGTAGTAGTAACGTAGGCCCTTTAAAC
Source organism: Mischocyttarus mexicanus (assembly GCA_023678845.1). Taxonomy (NCBI): domain Eukaryota; kingdom Metazoa; phylum Arthropoda; class Insecta; order Hymenoptera; family Vespidae; genus Mischocyttarus; species Mischocyttarus mexicanus. The sequence continues at coordinate 1,532,670 of JACGTP010000006.1, read as the reverse complement.
TAACAAAGGTGCTATTAGATCGCACCTTCGAAAGTGTTCCTTGAATTATGACGGAGGTAGTATTTATAGTTATAGTAGTAGTAGTGGTAATGTGATGGTGGTAGTGATAGTAGTTGTAACGTAGGCCCTTTAAAATACCGAAGGCTCCGTTAAATTGCACCTTCAAGGGTATTCCTTAGATTGTGGTGTTGTTAGTATTGGTGATGAAGGTGGTGATGGGTGATGGTTATGGTGGTTGTAGGCCCTTTAAACTACCAAAGGTGCCATTAGATCGCACCTTCGAGGGTGTTTTCCTTGATTTCTTCCTTACTACCCCTTCCAACCACCCCAATCTACTCGCCTACGTTCTACGTTATCATAAATTACGATAGGAGGAGAAGTTGTAGAAATGAACGTACCTTCGAGTCCTAACTTGAGAATACATTATTAGTAAGTAGGGGAGACCTAGGGGTTTCGTTGATACTGTGTAATAATCTTGGCACTGTCTGTGTGTTTAGATGTGTGTGTGTATGAGTGTTTGTGAGTGTGTGTGAGTGTTTGTAGGAAGTTTGAAATTGCTACTGTATATTTTATAGGATTGGATTATTTTTTTATTTATTTATTGTATTATATTATATTTATTTTATTATTCTCAGAAATTGTGTTATTCTCAATGTGTAAAAAGGAAAAAAAATCAAAGGATATTTTATGGATTGGATTATTTTTTTATTTATTTATTCTCTTATTTTTTTATTGCTTATTACGTTGATTGTAAAAAATATTTCACTCGTATTTATTTTACAAGCATATCAACGAGATAAAACAATTGATTAAATTTTTATTAGGTCGAGTATAAAAATTGGTTTATTTTTTATTCGGTTTTTATTATTCTCAGAAATTTTTATTCTCAACTTGTAAAAAGGAAAAAGATCAAAGCATATTTTAATTAAAGTGAAATATGTAAAACGTACGAAGTTCGTCACCCAGCTACTCCTATCTGTACATGCACACACTTATACATGTATGCGTGTATATATGTTTGTGATTTTATCAAGAACACAAAAAAATGTGTATAATAAAGTGTACGTATTAGGTGTAAGTATCCTATGTAGAAACAAATGAACGAAGTACTGACTTAGAATAAGAGTGGTATTTAACAGGTTTAGCATATTCATTTCTTATGAATTTTTTAACAAACTTTATGGTATGACGTGACAGGATTATTTCTAAATGTACATAAAGAAAAGAATAATCTTAAGAAATTCTTCAAAAATGTTCATTGTTTATCTATTAATGCTCAACGATTACAAAAAATAATCTTTTAGGTACAACTAACATAAAACCATACAAAAATTTACTTTCGTGTGTGCAATAAATTTATTATTAATAGTAAAAAATTTACTATTGCATACAAATTACTTTAAAAACATTTATTTCTTATTCTTATATTAAAAAAAAAACAAACAAAGATGACATATAAAATATTTATTAATTATTTCGTAAAACAATCGAATGCAATTGGCAATTGAGTTTCTTTAGTTTTTAAAAGACTCTTATCAAATTACCCGAGCATAATATTAATTTACAAGAATAATGACAGGAGGGTAGATTTCCTTCCAGTTTGTTTTTTCTTTTATATTTCTGTTATGAATAAAAATAGAAATATTACATTATGCGTTTTCAGTTTAAATATCGCCAATTCATCTCGAAATTCAATCCTCTCGCGTAAAGCACTTCGATATTACGAATGGGTGCTAGGAGGTAGTTGGGAAGGGGTATTCAGTGTGCCAAATTCCGGTTTTATAGTTCCAATTCTTTTCGCGTTCAATGACACGTTTACTTTTTACCCTAAGAGGGTCGGGTCTCGTTCGCTGGTACCCCCACTCGTCGTGGACGTGAATACTGGTGGCTTACTTAACAAAAAAAAGAAAAAAAAAATAATAGAAAAAAGAAGAAGAAGGAGAAGAAGAAGAAGAAGGAAGAAGGAAGAAGAAGAAGAGAGAAAAAGAGAAGAATAAAAAAAATTGTTCAACGACGGTGATGTTCCTAGCTTGGGTATCTCTCCTAATTGAAAATTCTCTTCCTGCCAAGTTTAATCTCACGATTTAGGCTGCTCTCAATGTTCTTTCCTTCTTAAATCGGACTTCTGTCAGTCTGTCTGTCTTTCTGTCTGTCTTTCTGTCTGACTGTCTGTCCGTTCCTTTTTTTTTTTCGTTTTATCGTTAGCATAATACGTGCCTTTCATAAGATTTTTAGATTCTTTTTATCGTACTATTCTAGTTTTTTCTTTTTAATTCTCTACCTACCCCCCTCCCACCATTCTTTTCAACCATTGAAATAAAATACATATTTATAACATCGTACAATCTAACAAGTTGGCTATATTTATTTTTGCTAATGGTTTTGTAATGAAATTAATCAAATGTATGATCAAATATTTTCTTTTTCAATCTCTCAGATAAAATAATTTACTTTAAGAGATATTTGTTTTTTTTTTAATAAAGATGTAATTTTAAAATGGTTTTAAAAATATAAGAAATATATAAAAGTGTATTTTAATATATAAATATTATTTTTTTTTATTATATATTTATAATATATATGGTAAATATATTTTTTTCTTTTACAAAATATTGAAATAAAATTTACTAAAATACTTTTCAGACAAAAATCTTTTAATTAAATATAAAATAATGTTTGATAAGTTAATAGTAAATGAATGAGATACCTTACGAAAAATCAAAGAAATTAAAAAATATATATTTGACAATAAATTCTGATAGGGGAAAAAAAATGATAGAGTAGGATGCACTTGACCTACAATCATATTGTCTATTATCCGTTCATCGATATCTACTTACAAGCTTTGTCTCGTTTCATCAACCCTTCGTATATTTCCACCCCTTCTCCCTTTCTCTCCAGTCTATAGTTACTCTTGCAACGTTGATGCTTGCACGACGAACAAACAATGTTGAACGAGGTGAAACAAAGAGTTCGCTTGAACCCAATAACGATGTAAACAACATCCGAGATTGTCTCTAAGTATACATATATATATTTACAGAGTATCATCTTTTAAATGTCAACCCTTTATATATTGAAAAGAGTAAAAAATATCTTGCATATATATAAAAGTGCATTATACTTTTTATACGTGGTGGTGTTGCATCCAAGAGTTTTATTATACCATTTAAAGATAGAAAATATATCTTTGTCTATAGACAACATTCACGATCTAATTAATTTATAAATAATTAACAATTATTCTATATAACGTTGTTAATAAAATAAAAATCAATTCTAGGAAATTTGACATAGAAAAACATTCCTTAACTACCAGTTTAGTTCAGCGTTCAATGTTTTATTTACGTTCGTTTCTTTCCGTCACTTCTCGGCCGGTGTCGACAACCGAACGTTGTCATTTGACTACTTTTCATAATAATCGATAGTCTTCTTCGAGTGTCGAAAGGTGTAACAACGATATTAATTAAGTATGTGATTTATTTCACGTCGCGTGTCGTGTATTCTTTCTTATGCAAGTGAGGTGCATATGTGAACTAGTGTGTATAGTGCATACATGGATACCTACAATTATGGAAATGGATACGGCAGCATTGGATATAAAAGACAAAGGTACATCTAAAGTAAGCTGAACATAATTTATTTTTGTTAGGTTTATTGTTAAACATATTAAATGAATAATATTCAATCAAAAAACTCTAATAAGTAATCGTAACGATGTATAGAATTTTTTTACACCAGACACAAAAAATATTTAAATCGAATTACGAGTGATTAGAATGAAGCTTTGCAAAATAATAGTGGATTGAATAGAAAAAGAAAAAAAAAACAGAAAGAAGCAAGATAAAAGAAGAATTATAAAAGTCGACGACAGGGTGGCATAGGGATTTGGATGGAAGGTGGATGGGGTTTGGAAGGGGTGCAAAAACTGTGTACCCGCGAGTCCACGACGTGAGATAAGTGGAAATATTTATTGCTGCTGATATAAAGACTAGAATGACTGAATAAAAAAAAAAAAGACAGAAAGATAGAGAGAGAGAGAGAAAGAGAGAATGAGAGAGAGAACATGTCGAAAAAAAGGAAGTCGTGAACGTTTCGCGATCTACCTTGCGAATTTATGGTTGCGTCGATATCGTTGGCATTTAAAGTCCTAACTAGGTGAACACGTCCGAGAGTAAGCTTGTGCGACTAGGAAAAAGAATAAAAAAAAAAGTTAGTGGGAGAAATTGAGACAGAAAATGTGAGAAATAGAGAGAGAGAAGTATACGTATGTGTGTGTTTGTGTGTGAAATAGAAAAAGGAAGACAGAAAGAGTGTGTTTGTATGGAATAGAAAGAGAAAGAAAACAAATAAGAAAAGGATAGAGTTAAAGAATTAGAGAGAAAGTGAGAGAATGAGAGAGGGGAAGAGAAGGGAAGAAAGGTTGTAAACGGAAAGGTTAGTGCAAGAAACCTGCACAAGGGTTGTAAAGTTATATGAAAAAAAGGGAAAAAAGGGAAGAAGAAGGGAAGAAGAAGGGAAAGGGAATGTTTGATAGTAGTAAGAGAAGAAGGGTTGGAAATAAGGGCGTGGACTAGGGACAGTAGTTGGGTTCTATTCGTAAGCCATTGGATAAAGGCAACGTGGCAACGTGCCAGTACAACGCGAACTGTAATGTCACGTTCGAGGACTGCGAAGCTTTCCTATCGGAATCCCTCCTGCTTATTTCCACGAGTGTGTACCACTCTCATGAGAGTTCCATTTCTAAAAGAGGAAGTGTGAGAAAAAAGAAGGAAAGAAGAAAAGTTTGTAGAAAAAAAGATTTGAAAGTGAGAGGACGCAATTGGAAAGTTGTATCGTCTTGCTAGTACGATTTTATTGCTAAAAGGAAAGTGTATGAGAAGAAGAAGAAGAAGAAGAAGAAAAAAAAAACAGAAAAAAGAAGAGAAAAAGAGAGGGTGAGTCATTCATAGAAAAAAAAGAAACTAAATCGTCGAATTGCATTGAGATTTTCTTTTTGAAATATTCATTTTCTTAAACGTTATTTCAATGAATAAAAACTTCAAAGATAAATATTAAATAATAATTTATAAACTTGGTAGTATGAAGTACCAACATTACCGACCAATCACGAACCACGAAACCTCAACCCTAAATACGACTATGACAACGACAATGATGACGTCATCATTTACTTCCAACCAAACAAAAACCTTAGCTGAAGTAAAAAGAAGTCGCGAATCTCGGCAAGTTTTGCGAGTGAAAAGAAAAGTCCGAGCTCGGTCGCCCTTAGAAAGGGAAAAGGAGGGAAGGAGGGAATAAAGGGAGGGAGGGTAGGGGGTGAGAACCGAGAATTTCGTTTGATTGTGAACTACGGTTTGTTCTTGGCCGGTCCATTGTTCCAAACTTGCTCGTTGTCGTTGTCGTAGTAATGCTAACGCCATCTTTTTATCTTGCTTAGCCTTGGAAAATGAGAGAGGAAAGAAGGGAAAGTAAAGAGGGAAGAAAAAAAAATGAGGAAGAAGAAGAAGAAGAAGCCAGAGAAAAGAAAATCCACATCTCCAAGCAAGAGCCCTATCCGTGGTAGAAAATAAAATTCTCGGCCCTTCCAATTCTTTTTTCTTCTTCTTTTTTTCTACACCGAAACCAACCAACCCCGACTACACCTCCATCCCACCCTTCTTCACGATTCTTACGTCTTTCTTTTCTTTCATTATTTCCTTTTTTTTAAGACGATCGCACATTCATCGGACGTCTTCTTACAAATTAAAATTTCTTTGAAAAATCTTACATTTTTAATTGTCCTTGGTAAATGAGATTGTGGGGAACATGTAACAAAGAATAGTTTTGATTTATTTTTAATAATCTTTGATAAGAATTAAATGTTTGCTTCTTTTATATTTTGTTAAGATTTTTCTATATTTCATTTTTATTTTATTATTTTATTTTATTATATTCCTGTTTTCTTATATTAGATTGATCAAATATGAAATGAAGCAAAAAATACACGTAATTGAATTAAAATTTGCTTCATTTCATACTTGACAACTTATAATTGCATTTTCTATTTTTATTATTCAATGAGTTTAATCGTTTGAAATAAAAATTCAAATAAATAGGAGAAATAATTTTTTTAATAACGAAAGGTAAAATCGTTAAAATTTTGTGTTATTTCGAAGAATTCAATGAAGATATAAATTATTTAAAGAAAAAAAAAAAAAGAAAAGGAAAATTGATCGCACACATATATCGATCGGAGTGAATTAAAAATCAATGAAACTTTGAATGATAAATCGAAGAATGTGAAGAATTAATAATGGCTGATGCTCGTTAAAGTCGAATAATTGAACGGTCGATTAACCTTTTAACATTTCTCTTATTTTTTTTTTGTTTTTTTCTCTTCTTTTTAGGTCGAACGATCGATCTAGTCGAAGTTACGTCGACATAAATCAAGTTAGATCTCCGTATTGGAACATTTTTTATGCATTTCGCTGACAGCATTGACCGATTTTTAGTTGGTCGAGTAAAAAACAAAACAAAAAAAAAATAGTCTCTTTCATTTTTTTTGTTTATACGAATATCCCCAATTAATTTCATTGATAAATAAATAAATAAATTGAAAAAGAAAAAATTGCAAGTAAACGAACGAACGAACGTAAAACTTGAATTCAAAAAAAAAATTTCAAACAAATACAAACACAAATAACTATTTGACATGCAATGACGAGTCTGACTCGTCATTTATTTCATCCACTGTAGACTTTGACGAATCTGACTGGTTGTTCATTTTTTTTTCGGTGGATACCGTGAAGTAAACAATTATTATTTTTAAATATTATTTAAATATTCTTTATTAACATAAATTAATAAAAATTCTAATTTCAAAATAAAATGTACTCTTTCTCAGCTTTAACGTAACCTTTCATTAAAACGAAACTAAATAATATTTTCTTCGGTTGTATCAAAAATACCATTTAATTTCTATGCCAAGGGGTTAACAATAGTTGCTCAAAAAAAAAAAACTACTACGATAGTTGGTAAAATAACGAACTACGAATCACTTCGAAGTACAAGATCATAGATAATCGTCCTATTCGAGTTAGACGTTTGTATTCTGTTATAGAATGGAAAAGAGTATTACACGTTGAAACGATAGTAATTCTGTTGCCTGGAATAATATTGCGTTGTGTTCTCTGCGACGATAAAAACAGCAGGACACTTTAACAACTTGGTATAAATAAACCTACCGAATTAAAAGTTCTATTTTATCTCGTAAAAATGTGCAAAGTATTAAAAAACAAGAGAATTAAAAATAAAGAAAGAAAAAGAATATCGTATAATTCGAGGTATACGTTTGACATCAAACTGATGGTTTGACAGGAGGGTTGGAAAATGATCGTTAATCATTCAGCTTCGATTTAAAAAAAAAAAAAAAATAAACCTACTCTTTCTATCCATCGATTATTCACCTAATCGCGATACCTCGCGAAACAGTTGGTTCTCGGTTTTACGTTTATACTACGACATCCTGTCTCTATGAAAAGCAAGCTACTGTAAACTTTTCGATAAAACTAACCTCACCCTACCTTCATTCACACCCACACCCACACCCACAACTCCTATTTCTCCCCCTTTTCCCACTGCTACAAGGTTGAAACGATAAAATGAGTGAGAAAGTGCTGTCGTACCAGAAGAAGAAAAATGTTTTACATGCTTTTCCTATCGCGATAAGCACGAACCGGCAAGTTCGTTCGTTCGTTCGTAGGCTCGTTCGAGCGTGTAAAATAAACTGTTAGGGGTAGAAAGAAAAAAATGAGAGACGACTAAGAAGAACGGGGAAGAAGAAGAAGAAGAAGAAGAAGAAGAAGAAGGGAAAAAAAGAGGAAGAAGTAAACACACGTAATGCGTTATTCGCGCTCGTCAAGAAATCTTTCGAAATGATCTTACGAAGTAATTACCCTAAGTTCTGATATTGATGCCTAAAAAAAAAAAATAAAAGAGGGTTTAAGTATTAGGCGTAAATTTTTTTAACGAATTTATTCCAAATTTTTTATACCCTTTGATCGATAAACAAAAAGCAAAAAAAGGGAGGGTTTAATTATTACTCGTAAATTTTCTTAACGAACGTATTCCAAATTTTTTACGCTATGATGAATAAACAAAAAAGATACAAAAATAAAGGAAGGCTTAATTATTACGTGTAAATTATTATAATTAACGTATTCCAAATTTTTATGATGAATAAACAAATTAAGAAAATATATAAATAAGAAAGGTTCAAGTATAACTCGTAAATTTAAACAATGTAACATATTTTAAAAATCTTTAATCGTAAGATAAAATCATAAGAATTAATGACTAAAAAAAAGGAAAAAAAAGGATAATTAAATGCTCGGTTATGGGGATACCTTGGAAATATAGTTTGATGGTAATTTATAAAAGATTAAGTCACTTTCAAAGTCATCTAAAAATACTTCAAGCATCAATATCTATTTCAACGAGTCTTCATCAATCATGCTATTCCTTTTCACCTTTTTTATTTTTTTCGATCTTTTACCCACCTTACTTCTCTCTTTCTCACTATCTCTCTCTCTCTCTCTCTCATACACACATACTCTTATTCTCGACGTTTTCTTAACGAGAGTGGATCGGAGAGTGGGAAGAAGGGAAAAAAAATTAATTAACGATGCCACTAGACTATCGTTTATTTTGAAATCAAGAGGAGAAATTAAGCTCTTAAGGGTTGGTAGCTGTGTTAGAGTGAATGGAAGAAAGAGAAAGATAGAAAACGTTATTTGTGGGGTAGAATAGGAAGAGAGAGAGAGAGGGGGGTTGGGTTGGGTGAGACACTAATTGCGCGAAAAGGGTGATGGATTAAAGAACCCGTTTCTAACCTAAGCGATTAATATCTACTAATCTATACGAAGAAGCCATCTTCTATTCAACCACACACTCTCTCACTCTCTCTCACTCTCTCTCACTCTCTCTTTTAGACAGCACACACATGCAGTGTCATCTTGAAATTGTATTTTTATTTTTATTGTCAATTAGTTAGTGTTTAACTGGTCTTCAAGTATAACATCACTCATAGTTATGATATTAAAAATAGTTTAGAACAGATTTATAATACTTTACTGCCAAATATCATGGTCATTTCACAGCTAATTAGTATTCTTCGAAAACAAGAAACATGATCAAATTACAAAATGTAAAATATTAAATTAAGAAAATATTTTGAATAAAATGATAAGAGAGAGAGTGAGAGAATGAGGGATTTGTGTAATAGAATAGTTAATTATAGTTTGACAATTTGTTGAAAAATCTTGTCGTATAATAGAGTCTGGATATTATATTTAGGTATAGTATTTAATAGGAATCTCTCAGACTGAATAGCAGAGCTCGAGACATCGGTTCCAAGGCAATTACTGCTGAGTTTTTTCGTGTGCCATTGGCCTCGGGTTATATAAAAAAAAAAAAAAAGAATAGAAGAATGTTCTACAGAGTTATTTTTTTATTTTTTTTTACAGTTTACAGTTTACGATAGTTGGAAAATTTTTTCCAATATTTTGTTACCTAACTTATTAGTGACGAAAACGAAACCGCTGTAGGGGGTTACCAATCTATTGAAATAAAAATCGATAACTGGCTAATAGAAATAACCTTATTTCGAATTATTGTGATAGGTAAAGTTTAACAATCGTTTAACTTTAAAAAATTTATTTCCTAACGAGCAATGAAATCTAAAATCCAACTATGAACAAGAGAAAGTAGTAGTAGTATAGAAAATACTTCTATTTGGATAGTTTCTATTTTCAATCTAATTTGTATTCTTTTACAAATATTATGAATTATTTCTTACATACATTTTCCTCAAAACCTTCTTATTCTCAAATGAAATCTTTCATTTGTATCTTTCAATTACAATATATATCAAAATAATTTCGATGTATTTAAAACAAATATTTGCATCAATCGAGGTAAACGAAACGATCAACGAATTATCGAATAATTTATACATTGTATAATCCAATAAGTACAAAATCTTAAACCTACAAGATACTCTGTTCTAAAAAAAAAGAAATAAGAATAAAAAATAAGAAGAAAATAAATACAATATCGAAGTAATTCGTTTAACTTTGAAAGAAAGAAGGAAACGTAAGGAAGCAAAAGAAGCCAAGTAAAAAAAAAAACCTGAAACACTGAGAAAGAAAGAAAGGAAAGATAGAATAGAAAGAAAAAAATGGTAAGAGACTAAATTTCCAATAACGATGAGAAAGTTGGGGATGGAAGATTTTGCTAGTAGTACAAACCATTAACAACTCCCCCAAGAAGATACCACGCAACAGTAAAAGACGGCAGAAGCACTAGAGTTTTCCCTGGGTTATACGTTCAACGTTTGCAGAGGCCAGTTGGTTTTCCATCCCTTTCCTTCCCTTCTCTTGTCTTCTCTGTTTCTTACTCTCATTCTATCTATCTATCTCTCTTTTCTTCATAGAACAAGAGAGTCAGCTCGGTTCGTCGTCTCATTGCAGCCTTTTGCCGTTCTCCAGTCTCTCACCCTTTCCACCAGTCACAACCACCACCTACTACCACCCATCCCATTCCTCCTCTTCATTTCTCTCCCCACATTTCTCCCCATTCTCCTCCCTTCTTCTAACTTCCATCTCAAACACATAGAAGCTAGCATTTCTATGAGATATCTCCTCCGGTGTCTATGAAAAGACCTTGCTACTCATAATGCTCGTCTTTGAGGACACTGAACGAAAGAAAAAGAGAGAAAGAGAAAGAGAGAGAGGAAGACAAAGTAGGGCCGAAAAAGAATGAGGAAATATTTGAATACACCCGAGTTTTTCTGCTATGTCAAATTTCGCCTTTCCAGTGTCAGCTTCGTATTTTCTTTTCTTACATTTTTTCTATTTTATTTTATTTTATTATTATTTTTTCCCTCTTTCGTTTATTCATATGGGAGATAAGACTTGTAAAAATCAAAAGAATACACGTTCAGGTTCATTTACAAAAAAATTATATCTTCTTCTACACCAACGTTCAAATTAAAATCATATTAATTATTAACGTTATCCTCTTCTAGGAGTCTATTTTAAGTAAAAAAAGTTGCTTATTTTCGCCCAAAATAAACTATACATCCTCATTCGAAGAAAACCTCTTAAAAATACCATATAACTATTTTTATTTTTACACCCACACACACACACACACATATATACATATACACATTTATTCCATTAATTCATCTTAGATCAATGTCCCTGTCATTATCTATTTCTTTAACACCATTTCCTCTACATCAACCTATTTTATTTCTAGTCCTCGGTCAATCCCCTCACCCTTTTTTTTATCCTGTTTTCTATCACTATCCTTTCGCACACAATTTTCCTAGGGCATCCGTTCCGACTGATAACCGCCGAGGACTTTGACGAATGACACAATCTCTCTCTCTCTCTTTCTCTCAGCCCTTTTTTCCCAGACAAGGGTCATCAGGTGTACAAGCACTAGCGTCATCGATTCGTCAGTCCTTCTTTCTTTCCTTCTTCCTCTCACCTTTCAATGTTTGTTCCTTTACTCCCTCTTCCTCCTCTAGCCACATCGTAGATCTCCTTCTACAGGGTTTCTATGGATTTTTTTTTTCTCCTGGTAGGATCGAGATTGAAAACCTAGATCTCTAATTCTAGGCGGACTTGTGGTCAGCCACTGATCAACGAGCTAACATTCCTCTTACTCCTTACTCCTCTTGGACGTATTTACACGTTGATAAAAGTTCCTGATTACACTCGACTACTACTACTACTACTACCACTACCACCACAAACTCAACCTAGAACGTGTACTATATATGTGCATATACACTGGGTGTTTCATAAATGCATTTTTTTTCTCCACCAATATTTTTTCAAACGTTATTCATAAGAATATAAAATACTGACATTACTTTCGATTAATGTTTCATAAATGTATATTCAATATTTGCATAATCAATCTATACTACCAGAAATAAAATCATGTCAACTAAAAACAAGAACATTTAATTTTCGAAACACTAATCGTAAGAATATAAAATACTCTAATAATACTTAGAAATAATTAATTTACAATATGTTAGACTAGTCTTCGTATTTAAACAAACGATACAACTAATTTGAAATTATCACCATCACCCATAAGTGGAAAGATTCTTAAAATTATCGAACATACGATATCGAGAATGTTCCTTTTTTTAATATAAAAAAATTTAACTCGTGAAGAGATTTATCAGAGTACCTTGTATAACTTCCATAAGTATATAGACACCATGACGAAGGAAAGGGAAGAGAGGAGTTAAGAGATACTAAGAGATAAAGAGAAGGAGGTAATTTTCAATCTCTTAGAAGCTACAAGTAGCTTTAGTAAAGATTCTTCTAAGCTTCGATGAACCTCGAATATCGCGGACATCATCCACCTATTTATTCCTTTATTTTCTTCATTTTACCAATACCTATCCTATCCTTCTCATCATTCTCATCATTCTCATCCTTCCTTCATCCTTCCTATCATCCTGTAACTCTCTTCGATATCGGATTTCATCCGATTGCAGCGATACGTAGTAGCCACTTACGATCCAATTTGTGCAATTCCCCGAAGCAGCTCGTTTACCATCACCCCTCCCCCCTTCTCCATCGTAATTCCCCCTTTTCTCCTGCCCATCACCTTAACCATCTCCCTCTCTCCCTTTTCTGTCTTCCTCCCTGTCGTATTCTCTCGTAGTTGGTATCTCTCTTACTCATTGGTTCCCTCACTTAGTGCATGGTCAGCTTATAATATCATAGAGAGATATCGATATATCTTCTCGAAACGAGGGTTTCGACCATCTCGCATATCGATAGGATCATTTTGTCGATGAGTAAATCTAGTACCCCAGACACTACGAGGGGAATGAGGGGTCTATCCTTCTAAATCTGTTTTAAAACATTTTTTTTTAAATAGTATTACAAAATGTTTAAGTATAAAAATAATAAGTTGTATAGTTTTAAATATCTCGCACACATAAATACTTCAAAATTTAATAACCAAGATTAAAATGTTTTTTTTTCTCGAACCGAGTAATGCAAATACGGAAAGACAAATGAAAATTTCTAAATCAAGTCATCCTAGCAAACGTTAATAATACGTTTTTGTCAGTTAGTTTCTCTTCTATCAGTAGTGATAATTCTAATGACGAAGGATTTACGAACAATGCCCATTATCGCATTGCCATCAAGAGAAACAATCTAGCTAAGCTATAAATGGATGCACCAAGTGATAAGTAGATTAATCGAACGAGTTATTAATATAATGTATTATTATTGTATCACGGAGAATTTCAATAGGATTATTACGTTAATGCTTAATGTTTTATCATTTAACAATACGTTTCTATATGTTTTTTTCCAGAATTCACTCATTCTCGTTATTTCTTAAAAATATTTAAATAATATTTTATAATTTAGATTATGTGTGTGATAAAATTAAAAATATATATATTGTAATTATATTTTTTAGATTAAATCATACTCGAAGTATTTCTCATAAATCTTTCTTTTATTTTCTCTCTCTCTCTCTGTTTCTCTCTGTCTTTATTTTGATTTATTTTTCATATATAAGAGTTTTACGTACGGTCATCGCATACGGTCACTCAACTTTGAGAAACTTTCCAATTACGTCGAGAGTTGTCATAGGAAGAATAGAGACAGTTCTGGTATGCAGTTCGACTAGAATGCTGAACGTACAAAAGCAGAAAGCTTCGAATAAGAAAGAAAGGAAGGAAGAAAGAAAGAAATAAAGAGAACATATTTTGTGAGAGAGGACAGAGGCAGTATACTTTTTAACAAACAAACAAAAAATAAAATGTCAAACCGACAGGATCGATAAGACGAAAGAATAAGAGAAACATAATAAGAATAGGTAAGGGAAAGTAAAATAACTGTCAAATAATATCAACCTAATAATAATCAGTCAAACCTGTAGTTTTTTTATGGACAATAATTATTTATTTTAAAATATATTTCAATAATAGTTAGTTTGGTTATAAAGTAAAATGTTTGAGATAAAACAAGCTACTTTAATCGAACCTTTACCTTAGAAGAACTTTCATTTTAAATATTTCAGTTATATATAATAATAAAAGTAATTGTATAAAAAAATATTTAATACGTGTTAGAAACAAAAATACTTTCTGTTTGAAGCTATAGACACACATTCCATACCTCACATGTACACAACACATATTCCTGTTGAGAATTTCTCGACTGACACGAGCCCAACCGTGTAGAAAGTACATTTATATTTTTGTATATATACATTTTACCTTCATAAATAAGACGCATAATTTGTTTTTTTTTATCTTTTTCTTTTATACATCTTACATAAAGTTAAAATATTACCCTAGAGTAGTTTTACAGAAACTGTAATATATTACTACGAGCATGAACACTTTTTAAAGTTTTAATCTTACGGTAGTAGTTGCAGTGTACGTGTAACTAAACTTTCATATTTTTAATATTTTTTTCTTGTATATACATTTTATTTTATTTTTTTTTTATCTTTTCAATTAGTAAAGGTATTCTAGTTTATTTCCTTTAAAAATGTCTCTACAAAACATCGACATGTCGTGTATTTTTAAAAGATATTTCCTAACACTGGAAGAAGGTAGCTCTCGAATATTGGACACCAAGTATGCAATGGACAAGAAAACCGTCTCCTTTTTCTTTTGTATTTATTTTCAATAAAAAAGTAAGAACGTTATTGATATTGAAATTGTTATGTGGGTCAAAGTAAGATAACAGTATTCTTAAAAATAAATATAAAAAGATTGAAACAAAGATTTAAAAGATTTTTTTTACAAAATTGTAATCCAAAGATAAAAGGTTTCAAGAACATTGACTGAAAGTTACATCGACGTAATTATTTTAGTCCCTTAAAATAACTTTTATATTTCAAAATAAACGAAATAAAAATTGCAATGGTGAGGAGTAGAGAGGGGGGAAAAAAGACAAAATAAAATGAAGGAAAAAGAAAATTATTCTGAAAACTTAAGAAGGAAGTTTAAGGTTTCATACAAAATAGTATACCAACTAGCAATTATGTCAATCTAATAAGAAATTCATAAAGTGTCATTTGGAACAACGTTAACGGTGATATTAATGACATAGTAATCGAGCTACCGAAGAGAATAATCCTAAAGTTTTGAAGAGTAAATTCGATAAAGAGTTAGGGTAGTTTAAGGAATGGAATAACGTCGAGAACCGTTCACCATTTTGATATCTACTAAAATGAAAAGGGACAAAAAATATAATAGGAGGAATGAGTGAATGGATTCCCATGATTCTAAATGAAAGATACTTTGGAAATAGTCGCAGCGATCATTCGAATTCGACCAGTCCGATTTTCGATAAAAGATAGTTCGTTTGTTTCCAAAGCATTTAGGAGTCTGACTCTGACAAGCCGTATCTAACTGCATTTTTCTTGTCCCTTTTATTGGATAGAATTAATGGGGAAGGGGGGAGAGGGCTCTCTCTCATACAATTTCTAAAGTTTCTGATAATAATAATAATAATAATAATAATAATAATAATGGGATATTTTCTTCCCATTTATCGTTCCAGACGTTCATCTTCAAACGTTATCACGATAAACGTTTTAGAAACTTGTAATTTTCTCTGTTATCGTTCCTATATACTCCAATTTTATTATTTTCTAATTAAATTTTCAAATATAGATTCTTTTGAATTATCATTTATTATGAAATTAATCCAAATTGTTTGAAAATGATTATCAGATTTATTTATAATCTAACTACTGAATTAAGATAAATCAAATTTAATATATTTTTGGTTTCTATTACCCAAAGTTGTTAAAACATTTAAAGATTTATTTTTAATTTAACTAAAAATTAAGGATCAAATTACTGTTCATAAGAAATGAGTTATTATAATAGAATAAAATTGAAAAAAAAATACAAATAGATATATATTGTTTGATGCATTCATATACACGTATACACGTATGACCTAATTTGATCTAATACGTATTATAAATGTCAGACATATAGAAACGTGCAAGATGCATTTTGATAGAACGAGAAACGAAAAAAGAAAATGCTATCCTTTTAATAAAAATTCCTCTATTAAAGTAGGCGAGAGAAGGGTAGGTAGGGAGGAGGGGAGAGAGGAGAGGGAAGAGGGGTGATGCAAAATAACGTTGGATCTGTACGTCCTTACGAGGCGTTATTACAACCTGACCTCGTTTCATTTATTTGCCCTCAGCATGAAGAGTTTGCGTGAGAGAAAAAGAAATCTGTCCACATTGAGAGATATACAGTAGTTGCATACTAAATTCATATACATACATAAACTTGTGCATTATATTTTAATACATATTCCTTCCATTTATAAATAAATTTAAAAAAAATAAATCAATATCAATAAAATCGATATAGAAATAAATATAAAACTTAATAACGTGACCAATGTAAAATATATTGCATATATTAAAAAATATATTACAGTGGTCTAATTATTTGTTCATTCAGTGGTCTGAATATTTCTGTAATAAAAAATTAAAATAACATGTATTATTAATTAATTATGTTAAAAAGTATTGCCATAGAAGTATTTTCCTTTGAATAGTTCAATTAATAAGAAACCTTTAGAAACATAGTTTCAATAGGTAATCGTTAATATCCACACACACATCCAACAGGTTTAATTATTGATAAAAAAAAAATACAATACGTGAAATATCTAGTATCTGATAAAATATGAAATATTAATTACACTACATTAATAAACATAAAAAAACACAAATACTTTCCATACTTTCATTTTCATATATTTTTTCTTCTTTAATTAATTCTCTCTCTCTCTCTCTCTTTTGAATTACATTTTCATTCGTATCATTGTGTTAGTGTTTAATCTCCATTTATTACGTTAAATGAAAAATAAAGATTAAAATACGTAATTTTACGTTGATCTCGTCATCTGAGAGAGATGCTTTGTACGTGAAAAGCATCAAATTAATAATTGAAAATCGGTTGAAAATTAATCTTTTCCCCCTTCTCTTCTATTTTTTTCTTCGATTCACTTTGATCTTTGAATTATATTCTCTTCGTGTGTATTTTTTCTTTCTTTCATTCTTTCTTTCTATTATTTGGGATAGTGATTTTCGATGTGCGAACTGGACGCCTTGCTCCTGTCATATTTGTCATCGTTAAGGTTCACCACGTTTCGGGTTAATTACTCTTTCGTTTAACTCGAACGACGAACCGGCGTCATACTGACGATAATACAGTTGGAAAAGTGGAAAGGTTGGTAATACTTTTTTGTGGGGGAGGACAAAAACTAGATAGACCATAATCGTGATTAATGTTACGTGCATTTGTATATTAGCATCAGGGAAAATAAAAACAACTTAATTCGGATTTTTTTGTTCATCTTTTTAAATAGATTCGAGATTGTATAACTTTTGGTTATAATAATCGAGTCTTACAATAATTAAATTCATTTGAAAAATTGCTATATCATGGGAAACTAATTTGTTTATTATTTCAATCCACGTGAGTGTTACCCTAATAAGTCGATGATTCATTGAGTCATTGAACTGAACTGCATTCAGGGAAATGCATCATGGGTGGGAGAATATATTGGGTATTGGGAATATATTTTAATGAACGTTTTAGTTTCAGAAATTTTAAGAAATAACATTAAAGTAGTACAAGTGGAGAAAAAATAATAATAAGATAACATAATTAATAATTAATTACTATCTTGAAATATTATCCTTGTCTGTTGACAATCATATTTATTTCCTTTTGTCGAACAACGTTCGTGCCAATTAATAATCGAGATTTATTAAATGCACTTGCGAATTGCTTATTTTTGATATAATTTAATATTAATAATCGAGCCTAACACATATATATATATTAATCGTGTGTCTGAATGTGTTCTCTTTAACGCGAATTATTTTTGGAACAATTTCATATTTTCGTCATTTCGCGAACTAAATAATTCTACTTTAATTTATTCACAAATCGGTTACGTTGAAATTCAATCGTTGATAATTACTTTTTTCGATAATACATTTTTTCTTTTATACGTAAATAAATTATGTTAAATTTTGTCATATTAAATTTCTCTACGCGACCATACTCGCATAATCGATTATTTTATTAATGCAATCTAAAAACACATTTTCTCAATAATAACACACACACACATATATTACATATATATATATATTTAATATTAAAATAATTTTTTTAAAAGACTTACACAAAGTATACAAAGTAAATAAAAATATTTGTAAAAAAACGATCAAATTATAAATAAACAATTCTTATCGTAATCGTATTTAACGTTAATAAAAATAACCAAAAAATTCTCCTCACATTATTCCCCTAATTAAAAAGAATACTTTCATTAAAATGAGTATTTTCAACGAATCGGTTATATTCGACGAATGAATGAATTAATTAATACGAGGTGTCGCAAATGAAACTGATGTATCCAACTTCAAATGAAAATTCATTCCAGTCTTTTCCTTTTCTTTGACAACAAAGAAGAATGAGAGACAGATGGTGGGAGAAGGGTGGTTGGGTTTCAGTTGATCGGCAACCAAGCAGAAAGACAAAGGGAGTTAATAAGAAGAAAATGAAAGAAAGATTTTCATGACGTGACCGTTATCGTAGGTTCTTTCACGATAGTAATTATCGTGAAAAAAAAAGAAAAAAAAAAAAAAAAAAAAGAACAGGGGAAGAACAATTTTTTATACCACCCGTTAAATTTTTCACTTATCTTGTTCATCCGTTCCAGGGCCCCTTAAGTTTAGGAAGAGAGGACAAATTGGATAGTCCGAGGAAAGGGGAACTCTATCCAATTTGCAATGCACAGGAGCAGATCTCTCTCTCACTCTCTCTCTTTCTCTCTTTCTTTCTCTCTCTCTCTTTGTCTCTCTCTTTCTTTCCTTCTCTTTTAGTCTCTTTGCTAGAGACGTCGAGTACTGCATTACGTTTTCAACCCATAGTACTCTTCCGAAAATAATTTCACTTTGTTCCATTATGCATATTCTAAATGTCAACCTACGTATATATGATTTTATTCATTAATTTTCCATACATTAATTGAAATAATTAATGCAACCTATTTGTCTTAGCAAAGATCCTAATGTGTGTGTGTGTGTGTGTGCGTGTGTGTGAAATGAGATAAAAAAAAATATTATTTCTAAGAAATGGCCCACAGATTTTTCGAAGTAAGATATTTTTAATCACGACACTTTATATAAAAAAAAAATATATATATCTTGTCCTGGTAATTGCATTTACATTGCAATTATGCATTTACAATGCATATTCTAAATGTCAACCAACGTATGTGATTTTATTCATTAATTTTCCATATATTAATTGAAATAATTAATGCAACCTATTTGTCTTGGCAAAGATCCTAATATGTGTGTGTGTGTGTGTGTGTCAAATGAGGCCAAAAAAATATTATTTCTAAAAAATTATATAAAATTGATTGATATATTTCTTATTTTAATAAAAATTTTAATATACTGAGATACAAAATAGTAAACAAAAAAAAAATGATAGAGAATTCGAATTAAAATAACTCACGATTGTCGATATTTAAATGATTCATCTCCAATACCTGCAACAGAAATAAAAATACAATGGTTA
This sequence comes from Mischocyttarus mexicanus, assembly GCA_023678845.1. Lineage (NCBI taxonomy): Eukaryota > Metazoa > Arthropoda > Insecta > Hymenoptera > Vespidae > Mischocyttarus > Mischocyttarus mexicanus. Next base: position 1,512,983 of record JACGTP010000006.1, on the reverse strand, counting down.
GAATAATTTTAAAATGATTTCTTTAAAAAATTATCATTAAATTATATTATAGGATTTATTTCTTTAACTGCAGATGAAAAATTGTATATAAATTGTATATAAATTGTATATAAAATGTATATAAAATGCATATAAAATGCATGTAAAACATACCAAGCAAATAAATAACAAATGAAATATAAAACAGTTGATTAAAAAAATCGTAAAAGAGGTGGAAGAAAGATTACAAAAAACGACATAAGAGAAGAGGAGTGGAAGAGAGAGTAGGGGAGGTAGAAAGGATCACCTTTCAACTAGTTTGTAATCCTCTTAAACGGACTATGGTTCCATAAAACAAGAAAATCGTTACCACCAAACGAGAACGTGGCGACGTTTGCTTCAAGCAAACACATACCCCACCCTACTCTACTCGATATGCTTTTCTCTCTCTCTCTCTCTCTTCCTATTTTCCTAGATTATCTTTTTGCTAGGAATTGTCGTCCTTTCAAAGTTTTACGCGTATATGGACACGCGAATGGAAAGGAATCAACGGTATCAACGAATTTGCATAACGTGTTGCATGAAATTTACATGCTACTTTCTTCCCCTTCCTCTCTCTTTCTCTTTCTTTTTCTTTCTTTTTCTATTTCCGTCTCTGTCTTTCTATTTCTCGTTTCTACGTATACCCCTGCCACTCTACGCGGATTAGTTCAGAGAAATATAATTAATTCCGTCCGCATATCACGGGCCCTTTTCCGCGTGCGAAGTACTATTATGTTGATGAGTTTAAAATTTCAGAAACGTTCGGTGAAGTACTACCACTCTCTCTCTCTCTCTCTCTTTCTGTCTTTCTCTCTCTCTTCTTGTGTAGTACCATACGCTTATTCGCCTACCACAATTTCAACTTTACAAAATGTTACAGAAATGTTGGAACAACTGACTGACTACTCGATGGATTAATTTCTTGTTGTTTTGAAAATCACATGTCACGTGTATTAAAATAAAACAAAATTAGATAAATGGTACAATGCATTTTTTGGTTTAAATTATTTTATTTATTTATTTATATATTTTGCATAAAATATTTAGTTTTAAATAATTATGGAACGTAAGAAGATCCTATATTTATGTTACTTTAACATTTTGTTTCAATATTATATCTGTTAACGTGTATGCATTTATAAAGATGCATTTATAAGGATGTATTTATGCATTATTATATATTTTATGAGAGTATTTTTAATCCAGGTGAATAGTCAGACAGTGTATTTAGAAAAGGAATAAAATCAACATAAGTTTTATTTTATTTTTTAACATTGAATATATTATTTCGATTAACATATTATTTTTGTAAAATAATAATTTTCCATTATACTGCGTAGGAGTCTATGGTCAAAGAACTTAAGATGGAACGAAGTATACTTTTATCATTATTTTTCTTCTTCCCATCTTTATCTCCACTCATCCTACTTTTTTTTTCAACACTTTCTTCTCTATCCTCGTCTTTTTTTTCTTTCCCTTTTCTGTTTTTTTTCTTTCTTTATTTCTTACTTTAAAGGTAGTCGTTTCATAAAAGAAAAAGGGTCTACAGGTTCGAGACAGTTTATTTCCTTCTTTCTTTTACGTTTATCTCGAAAAAAAAGGGATACTCTATTTCGTTGAAGATCTTTTCTGTTCGTAATTTTCTCTCTTTTTCCTTCCCACTCTCTTTATTTCCTTTATTATTATTATTATTATTATTCTTTATTCGTATAGAAAAATAAAATAAATATCAAGGATGGACGTATTAAAAAGAAAAATCAATTTCTTTAATATCTTATCGAAGTAACGACACGGTAAATAACAATTTCATTATTTTATTATACTACCATCGAAGATACGGAAAAACTGAAATAAAAATGATGTAAAAAATTTGATTATCTCATTTAATTGGAGAAATTATTTATCCTCTCTCCCCCATTACATATTTTTAATTTATTCAGAATATTATTCGTAAGAAATTTAATAACAGAACTATTCAAAACACGTAAAAATCATGAATTTTATTTATCTCTTCTTATTAAAATCATTAAAGAAAAAAAATATAATAAATTACTTATTAATTATCTAATTATTAAGAAATAAAATAAAAATCTATTAGAAATAGAAAACAGCTGTTCGAAAGTAGATCACAATAGGTATGCAAGTGATATGCATAAGTGTACGAGTGTGTGTAGTGCATATATGGATACCTGCAGTTATGGTTATGGATATGCAATATTGGATATAAAAAACAAAGGTACATCTAAAGTAAACCGAACTTAATTTTTTAACCATTTTTTTAAACATTTGACCTCACAACGTGTCTGGTTTCTTGTTAAACATATTATATGAATAATTTTCAATCAAACAAAAACCTAATAACTAATCATAACGTTGTGTAGAATTTTTTTAAACTGGACACTGTATGTCTACACATCCATAATTCACGCGAATAACATTCGTTGCATTTATAGTAACTGAAAAAGGATTTAAACTATGATCTAAATATTATATGAAACAAATATTTAAAGTATGTTATTCGTATGTGTGTACAAATACTAATAATTATTATATTTTTTCAAGTACAGTATAAATGTGTAGGAAAATATAATAAATAATCTAATAATTTAATAAGGTAACATAAAAAAAACACACACATCACATCAGTCGTGTGTTAGTATCACGTGGTTTCTTTTTTTAATTACTCAATAATAATTTGACATATTTTAAATAGAGAGGATGACAAGTAGAAGAGTGACAACTGTAGGACGAAGATAAAGATAGATAGATAGATAAATAGAGAGATATGAAAGATGGGTGGTAGATTTAGCCAGCTAAACCTTTGGTGGAGGGGGGGGGGGTAGGTGGTAGTAGCAGGTCTGAGAACTACTCTGTTTGCTAATTACTCGGCACTGGCACATTTGCATCCACGTTTCACGTCAGTAACCCTCTTTCCCTCCCCTCCCCACCCCTTCCCCAGTCTGATGGCGTTAACCTTCTCATTAAACGTAATTGTTTGCAATAATTTGATGCTACCTGTCCTCCCCTGTCTCTTCATCCCCCTTTTCTATCCCTCTCTCTCTCTCTGTCTTTCTCATTTCAGCCAACTCTCTTGGTTCTGTGCAACAAACTTCAGGTTCCCATCTCTCTCTGTTTCTTCATCAGGTTGCTGTTTGTTCTCCTTAAACCATGCATCACAGTCCCTGACTCTGACTTACTCCTTTCGCTATCCCTTTTATCCCCCTTCGTCTCCCTAACATCACACTTCTCTTACATCCACCTTATCGTGGCAATTTTATGATCTTACATGTTAGAGAGTTTTGAATTTTATTTATTAGATTTGATATTGCAGAGAATTGTTTATAAATTGAATTATTAAGAATTATTTTTCTGTAAATGATTGAATAATAATGATAGTAATAATAATGTTATAAGACAGAAATAAGATTTGGAGCAGTATTCAAAATAGAGAAATCAATGATCCTAAAGGGAAGGTATTATCGATCTTGGAGGCTTGAATTTAGGACAAACATGGGACACGACAGAAACGTGCTAATTAATAACCCTCGTGTAGGGAGAGAGTGGGAGAGAGAGACCTTTGAGAAATGCTTTAATATTCGTGTAAAGGAGGTATCGTTCAGTTGCATGTAAATTAAACAATGTACAATTCATTATTTTAATTGTTTACTTGTATCGTATATTTTTGTATCTATCGTTACTTGTCGTGGATAATTTATCTGAATAATTATTTATTAGAATAAACATATTACGTGTCTTGTAAAAATTAATTTATTTAAAATCGTATATTTTTAATCTGAAATATAAAAAATAATTAATTGATATTTCATATTGCAGTGAATTAATCGTTGAATATTTAAAAAACAATAAATGAATATTATTAATTATTCACTATATATATTTTTTTCCAAGCTATATTCTTATCTTAACATTGATACAAAAAAATATATAAAAATATGTTAACCAATACTCTCGAAGAGTTTATTTTAAAATATATAGATGATATATATAAGACAATGTAAGATAGAAAATGATGAAGGGCGAGTAAGAAACTTTAAGAAAGTAGAAACTATTATTTCTGAACCAACAGGATCTTTTCTTGAAAAGACAATATTATTTTCATCGATATAAAGAACTCTCATCATTTTCTTCTTCTTCTTTTCTTCTTAGCTTACCTCTCGAAGAATAATAGCCAAAAGGAATAGTAACGAACTTTACCTGTCATAGTTCGCATCAAATTATCGAGAAAGATATTTCAATAAATGATAGAAGTTCGGCCCAAAAAAAAATACTCGAGAATAGAATTAATAAGAGTCTTGGTTTCTATTAGGATGTCAAATATGAAATGGAGCAAAAAATGCACGTAATTGAATGGAATATTTGCTCTATTTCATACTTGACAACCTAATATGTGCACGTGTATATATTTATTTATACACACACATATATATATTTATAATTTTATATAAAATATATATAATTCTATTAAAAAATATGAATTTAGTTTTGACAAAATAATCTTAAAACATTAAACGTTGAAAAGCAAAAAATTTATATTCCAATACAAGATTCTATTCTTTACAAAATACTTCAATTTTTTCGATATAGAAGAAACATATGTATAGGAAAAACTATACATACTTTTGCTATGTATCATACATACATGATAAAACAAAATAAGAAACGAAGAAGCCAAGAAGTGGAAAGATTTTTCTATCATTTTTCGTATTCTCTTTCAGTATTATACTTTTCTTATATTTCTTTTTATTATTATTTTTCTGTTTTTTTTTCTTCTTTACCTTACTTTTCATCTTTTTATCTTTATCTGTTAAACTAGTTGGAGAGTTAGTTTTTCCTATTTTTCACGTAGAACTCTCGTCGCGTATCTGCTGTCAGCATAACTTTTCTCAAAACCGTACGTGTCTTCGAATCGCGATTTTTGTACATCACGATTTTTCCAGTTGCGATTCTGGACCGACGTAGGGAAAGAACCAATAAGCATTCGTGCGCAATAAATCCTTCCCATTCCCCCCTCTCCACCATCTCGTCTCATCCTCTTCCACTTCTTCTTCTTCTTCTTCTTCTTCTTCTTTTCCCGTTTTGTACTCGCGAACTTTGACTCTCCCCTCGTACGGTGGATTCGAAAGTAGAAAAAGAAAAATAAATAAAAAAAAAAGAAGAAGAAGAAGAGGAAATAAGAGGTAAGGGAGGATAGTGGAAAGGGGGAGAAGATGGGTTAGTTGAAGAAACGAGAAGAAATTTGGAAAAAGTTTTTAGTCTACGTTCGCGTAACGCAACGGAAATTCGCCTAAAAATTTTCCCTCTTTTGGCAATCTTGACA
>JACGTP010000006.1:1479389-1507482 GCA_023678845.1 Mischocyttarus mexicanus | reverse complement strand
AAACCGTACGTGTCTTCGAATCGCGATTTTTGTACATCACGATTTTTCCAGTTGCGATTCTGGACCGACGTAGGGAAAGAACCAATAAGCATTCGTGCGCAATAAATCCTTCCCATTCCCCCCTCTCCACCATCTCGTCTCATCCTCTTCCACTTCTTCTTCTTCTTCTTCTTCTTCTTCTTTTCCCGTTTTGTACTCGCGAACTTTGACTCTCCCCTCGTACGGTGGATTCGAAAGTAGAAAAAGAAAAATAAATAAAAAAAAAAGAAGAAGAAGAAGAGGAAATAAGAGGTAAGGGAGGATAGTGGAAAGGGGGAGAAGATGGGTTAGTTGAAGAAACGAGAAGAAATTTGGAAAAAGTTTTTAGTCTACGTTCGCGTAACGCAACGGAAATTCGCCTAAAAATTTTCCCTCTTTTGGCAATCTTGACATTTTCTTTTGTGGTTACGTTAGTAGATAAAAAAAATAAAAATATACAAATATATATTACATATACATGTATATAATGGAATACATAAAATGTTGAAAAAATATTTATACGTTTTGAGAATTCGTAATAGTTTGGATAAAATATGTACAATAAATTTGTATTTGAGTTATTTGATATTTCAAAAAAATATTTCGTAACAATTTTGATTTATAATATCCAAGTTCTTACTATAGGAATAAAAAAAAAAAAGAACATCCACTCATCCCATCCAATCTAACCATTAAAAAAACATGCCACTCGAGTATACCAAAATGATCCACTCTCAGCAAACAATTTTCACTCGTCGTCGAATGCTACTATTATAATCACGATAACAATAATAATAACAATAATAATAATACGAAAAAGAAAAACTGCGTATATTTTTTCTCGTTTTAAAAATACACTCTGTTGTAAGGAAAGTTTGCGGACGTATCGCGGTTTTCTCATTGAAGAGATAAACGAAAGAATAAGCCAAGTAGAAAAAGTTAACAGACGGTGGAAAAAAGGATAAAAAGAGGAAGAGAGAGAGAGAGTGAGAGTGATAAAAGACACCATGGAGGAGGAGGGGAGGGGGGAGAGAAGGATAGGAAAAAAGAACATACAAAACAAATATAAAGTACCGTAAGAAAAAAAAGAAAAAATAATAAAAATCCATATACGAGAGAAAGGGGTTTGAGGTGGGTAAGGATGGTAGTGGTTGAGAAAAGTACAACACCACATCGAGATGATTCTGGAAGATCGTGAAACGACACTCGTTCTTAGTAAACATGTGTGTGTGGGTGTGTGTAAAAGAGAGAATGAATGAGTGAGTGAGAGAGAGAAAAAATCGGCTAGGAAGGATAGAAGGATCCTAAGCGGCTTATCTGTTGAAAATGCACACTGTATTTTTCACTTATACTCTGATCTTTCTTCTTTCTCATGCTCGTGAGTTCCTTTTCTTTCTCCCTATCACTCTCTCTTTGTTTCTTTCTTTCTTACTTTTAAGCTTCCATTCACAAGAAGAAGTAACGTAGTAGTAGTAGTAGTAGTAGTAATAGTAGTAGTAGTAGTAATAGGTAATAGTAGTAGTAGAAGAAGTATTATAGTAGTGGTGTAATAGTGGTGTAGTAGTAGTAGTAGTAGTAGTGGTGGTGGTTTAGTAGAAGTATTATAGTAGTGAAGTTATAGTAGTATTGATGTGGTGGTATAGTAGTAGTGGTGTAAGTAGAAGTATTATAATAATAATGTAGTAATAGTGGTGTGGTAGTAGTGGTAGTAGTAGTAGTAGTAGTAGTGTAGTAATATAGTGGTAATAGTAGAAGTATTATAATAATGGTGTAGTAGAAATATTATAATAGTGACGTAGTAGTAGTAGTAATAGTAGTAGTAGTAGTAGTAGTGGTGTAGTAGTAGTAGTAGAAGTAGTGGTAGTGGTAGTAGTAGTAGTAGTTGTAGTAGTAGTGGTGGAAGATATTATAGTAGTGGTGTAGTAGAAGAGAAGCACAAGGAGTGTTCTCGCTTGATAGCCGTGTCGTTTTCTTGAGTATAACCCGCCCTTATCCCACCCTTATTCCACCCTTATCCCTTCCCGACGACTTCCTAACCACCACCAGCTAGTCTCACCACCATCATCATCGCCATCTTCGTAGTAGTTTTCTTTAGACGAATCTCACAGTTTTCATCTTATCCTGCTTTTCCTCGTACCAGTTCGAATCCATAATCGCAACTACAAAGACTCTGTTTTCTCTCTCTCTCTCTCTCTCTCTTTCTCTTTTCTCATTTCTATACTTTTCTACTCTTAAACGTTCACCATTCATCCTTCCACTATTTACTTTAGCTTGCTAACAGACAATTTATGAGACGTTCATTAAGAGGAAAAAAAAGAGTTGAAAAGAATAGTGGTGGGTGGTTCGATTGAAGGGGTTGAAAAGGAGAAATAAAAAGTTAAAGTCGATTTAAAATCCTTTTCATGTTACAATACTTTAATAATAGCAGTATTCTTCACGTTTTAGGATTGTAGTAAAAAAATGAGAGAAAGATTGGTTTGAGTTTGTATTAGAAATACAATTATGATGTGTTGTTTCCTTATTTTTATTTGTTTTCTATTATTTATATAATTATTATTGACTGAAACCTACTTTTGTAATATTGGATAATCAGTAATTTAGATATTAAGCATAAATTTACAAATATTCAGTAATTTTGAAAAATATGAAATCAATATTAAACAGAATAATTCAACCCTTGGGAAGTTAGGTTTAAAAAGTGAAATACAAATAATTATCAATCTTATTTTAATTAGTTATTCTAGGATCTTACAAGTCAATGCATTTGATTATGGTTTTTTTTTTATAATAAAATGAAAGATAATTTTCGTGTAATTATTTTAACAATAGATTTTAACTATGAGAAAGGACGATAAGGATTATACAAGAAGGTTGATGTAAAAGATCGGATGGATGCCGTGTTGGACGATTTACGAGACATTCATTATAAGAACGCTCGGGAGAGAGAGAAAGAGAGAGAGGGAAGGAGTAGCAATAAGAGAAAGAGAAGATGTGACATGAGATGAGAAAACGTGCAAGAAGAGGGTTTAAATTAATTGCGTGTTACGTTACTTTACTTACTTGTCCCTAAAACTACGAATTATGGGTAGATTTAATCTCAAATGTGTTTCTCTATGGAGGAAAATAAATAATTGAAAATAATTGAAATATTTTATTTATCAATTTTATTAGTTGTTCATTCTTAAACAAAATTAATATCGTGTATATCAGTTTTAAAAACCGAATAAAATGTTCTTTTAAGTGAGTCACGATTAGTTTGAAAATCTTCTCAAAAAATTAGTAAAAATATGTGAAAGACAGTATACAGGGTGATTTAGAAATAAATAGAACAAAAGTGACGTGTATAGTAATTGAACCTTTTTATCCTTAATTATTTTGAGAGCAAACGTTAGAGTGGTGGGAGAGATGTAGAGTATTGACGTTGGTTAATCAGTGGTATAACCGAAGGGTCCTCGTAATGTAATTTTGGGCTGGGATAATTTAAATGGATCAGAGAGCAGCTATTTATTCACCTTTACCACTGATTATCCATTCGTGTCGCACGCTATCAGCTAACACACACATAGTGTGTGCCACCCATTCTGCTCTTTTGATTCCTCGTCGTTATTCGTCGTACATTTGTCTCTTTTCCCCTTTTACCCCTTCATAGATCTGACTCTAATCCGTATTGGTTTTTACAATAATTATGAATAATTTTATCTAAAATAATTGATACTATCAAAACTGTATTCATTTTGTAAATTATTTTATGTATCTTCTAAAAAAAAAGTGTATTTTTGTACATTGATTAGTGCCAATGAGTTATCATCTGTTAAGAAAATTTCACCGATGATGAAATTTATTAAATAAATAGAGGAAACAAACATAATTTCTGATTCTATTTTTTTTTAATGAATTAACGATACGTTATATTACATTTACGAATATAATATCATAATTATCGTAATATAATAAAACAAGATGAATATACACACGTAATATTTAAATGAAAACCAAATATTATTTTTTTTGTCCAATTATATTATCAACCTTTGCCGAAACTTTGAACGAAGAAGAATAAAAAAAATAGAAAAAAAACATTCGTTGTCGTAAAATCAAGCGTAGGAATAAATGAATGGTACAACTACGATGGAAGATAATTAAGACTATTATGTAAACTCGCTAACGATGATTCCATACCGTAAGAGAGTTTACTTTCAAGAACAAACTTTACCGTTTCTAACACACACACACACACACACACACACACACATACACAAGCCATCGATTTTATCGTCTACGAACTTACTGGGTATCTTTGTTAAGCGGATTTTAAGATGTAAGAATAAAATGTTAAAAAAAGAAAAGAACAAAAATAGAAGAAAATTTTACAAACGGTAAGGAGGAAGGTGAAAGAAGAAGAAAAGAAAAAGAGATAGTAAGAATCGAATAAAAGAGATCTCGTTATGCGAATATCATCAGAAATTTGTTCGATAAAATCGTTTCTCCTTTAGAATTCATACTTGATCGACCATTAATATCATACGTATGACTGATTTTTCATTGGATTTCACAAGATACACTTTACACTTTGATTTGTATTCCAATTGAATATATTTTTTTTAATCTTATTTTTCATCACTCCAATCAATTTAATCTTAAATCTTCTATGTCCTTTCAATCATATTTTTATCTTTGTTATTTTGATACGTGCATTTACCCATATGAAAAAGTACACACGTGTGTGCATGTTGCACCAAATATATTTTTCATAATATTTTATTTTTATTTTATATTTTGTAATTATGAATATTTGAAATATTTCTTTATGAAATATTTATACAAAAGATAATAGAACAAATTATTTAATAAAATAATAAATTGCTTATCTTTATATTTGTTAAAAATCATAAATTGGGTGCTAGGATAAGGTTTCTGTACGTTGAAAATATACAATCATATTTATTTATATTTCAAATTAATAATTATTTGAAATCATTTGAAATGTATTGAAACTCGACAAAAGTAAATCGTTGAAAAAAAAAAAAACAAAAAATTCCTCTGACTGTTTTATCTCAATAATCATACACACACACATAGACACACACATCACACACATACAAAACATGTATACACATATACAAATTTTTATTCGGGAAAAAAAATAGGTTATTCATACCAACGGCGTATTATTTTTTTAGATAATCAGATAAAAATAAAAAACGTATCTTGTTTCTCTGATATTCCAATTACAGAAAACACGTTTTACCAAAGATTTTCCAGGTTGGATAGATATCTGATAGAGAGCGTGTATACCGAGTGTGCTGATAACTAACGATATTATCGGAAATAACGTTATCGGTTAGATAACGCGTCCTTTCTGTGGGAAGAAGTGGATGAACGAGAAGGATGAACGAGGGAATGAACAAAGAGGATGAACGGACGGATGGACGAACGGACGGACGAATAAAATCTCGTTCCATTGAACGTTCCTAACGAATCCCTTTTGTATTCGCATTTTCCAACGTTGAGAGAGAGAATAAAAATAAAACAAAACAAGAGAGGAGATATAGAAAAAATATAAAAAATAAAAAAAAGCAACGTGAATGAGGAGAAATGATTGGGGGCGGTTTTAAACGGAACAACATCGTTTCGACGGTATTTTCGTAATAAAAACAAAAAGAAAAGGGTAAAGAAAAGAAAAATTTTCACCGAATGTAGTACGAGCAGTCGAGATACGAATTACAAGAATTTTTCTCTTTTTTTTTTTGAATTTTTTGTATTTAGAACGAACCGATGATACAAGACGTGAATATTTTAAACGAAGAATTTCTAAAAGAACCTCGTTTTTTTTTTTTTAATACGAACAGAATGCAAATTTGTTTTCCATGCTATAAATTTTAATTTATCGATCATCAAAGAAAGATAATATAATTAATTAACGTATTGAAAATCTGTCTCTACGATTTAATTGAAAATTTAATCGATCATCCAAAGAAGAACAAATAATTAATTTAACATTGGATATATCAACATGATTGTGTTATATTTTTTTTTAGAGTAACCAGAATGAAATTCTTAATCGTGTGGTATTAAAAATTTGTTTCCATAGTATTTAAAAACAAAAATTTAATAATCATCGAATAATCGTAATGGTCAAATTAGTATTTGGAATGAATGACATTTCGGTTATTCTTTTTTTCTGTTTTTACAAAATACTTCTCTCTCACTCACGTTTCTTTCTTTCTTTTTTTGGGGAGGGGGAAGAGGGAAGGGTTTTTTTTATTTGTTTTAGTATTCGACAACGCGTTGTCAGGTGGTACGTCGCTTTGCAACGAATGCCATCCGATACAGCCGGTACAACTTGCCATTCTTTATCCGTTAACACGCATCGTTGCAAGCAATACACGCGTCGATTTCTACTACGATATAAACTCTTCTCTACTTGGTGTGTTACTGTTGTTGTTGTTGTTGTTGTTGTTATCCTTCGCTACTTGTTCTTTTTTATTTTTTTTTATTTGTTTTATTTACATCCCCACGCAACGATTTACCAGGCATTGGAAATGTTTCGGACAGTTTCCCTAAACAGGGAAAAGCCAGCTCTAACCCAAACGTTTGGTATTTTTGTAATTAATTCAATATTACAACATTCTTTACAGGGTTTTAGTTTTATTTAGAAAATATTTTTACATAAAATTAAAAATATATTTACCAAAAAATTTATACAAACATATTATTTTATTTTTAATAGATTTAATCGTGGAAAAAATTAATTAATTCATGATTCAAACGTTTCCTGATAAACACAGTCGATGTATGTATGTACATACACGTATAAGTTCATTTATATATTATAAATATATTCCAAAAAAAATATACGAACATGTGATTTTATTTTTTATAGGTTTCATCGTGGACAAAAAAATAATTAATTCTGCGATACGTACGAACTGTTATCACAATTTATACACACATACGTAAATACATAGTGGTTGACAATTCATGATTCGAATGTTTCCTGATAAACACCATTAGTGTATGTACATCCATGCATAAGCTCATTTATATATTATTAAATATATCAACAACAACAAAAATACACGAACATATTATTTTATTTTAAATAGATTTAATCTTGGAAAAAAATAATAAATTCTACGATACGTACGATCTGTTTTATCCCAATTCATACACACATACGTAAATGCATACGTAGGTGACAATTCATGATTCGAACGTTTCCTGATAAACACCATCAAAAGTACGTAACCCTTCGAGATACGTTTTATTCGATGTTACAATAAATTGTTTCGAATCGTTCGTTCGTTCGTTTATTCGTTCGTTCGTTCGTTCGTTCGTTCGTTCATCGCGTTGACGACCTCCACCGTCATTTTGTAGATACGATAGAGAAAAACAGAAAAAATAAAAAGAGAGAGAGAGAGAGAGAGAGAGAAAGATCGTTAAAAACAATCAAGCGTCCTCATAAAATTGGGCAAACGCGAAAAACAAGAGCGTAGAATCGATTCCTATCTATCCAACGCATGCATCTAACACACACACACACACACATACGTACACACAAATATATAAACACACGTGTGTGCGTTTACACATTGGCTTCGAACCGAGTTCTCGAGAGGTTAACGACGCGTTGAGAGGGAAGAGGATCGATTTGCAATTGTAATGTTTTGACCTACGAGGGTGAGGGGGTGCTGATGGTAGTGGCGAAGTGGGTGAGGTGGTTAGTGGGCGGGAAAAAGAGGTTTGACTTTTCATGGATGTCAACCAACACGAAATACATATTTGCGTTTTATTTTATCAATCCTTTCCTCCTACCTTCCCACCAATCCCCTTCCCCATGCCCCATTTTGTCCAGTAAATGTATTTTTTTTTGGGTGTATTTGTCTTGTTGTTTTATTATGTTGTTGGGTGGTTGTTTTGTGGATAAATCGACAGCGGAACAACGCTTCCGAACGTTCACGAAGATTAATTTCCTTCAGGTTCTTATTTTTTTGCTGAAATATATTTTCGAGCACGTGAGACCTTGTTTTGTTGTTTTTTCTTCTTCTTCTTTTTTCGTTGGTCCCGTAAGTATGTAAATATGTAAATATAGGGAAGTATAGGTTGGTGTTTTCTTGTATAACATGGTCGTTAGGTGCCTGAAAAATGTCGTGTTAGGCGAATAAGTAGTGTTAGGAGGGTTAAGTAGAAAAAATTGTAGAAGAAATCTAAATGGGGAGTCGGTTTGAAGAATTAATCAAATCGCATGTTAATATCTTTTATTTTTATTTTTTTTGATAAATGAAAAAAAAAGATAAATAAGATAAAATATGTTTTAGTTAGAAAAAAATAATTCAATGTTTAAATCGTGAATATGTTTTTTGGATTATTTATAAGGTAAATATTTTTGCAACAACGATAAACATTTGTTCTGCAATTGAACACATCTAACAAACAAAAAATGAATTATTTTTAAGTGTTTCGTTCATTGTACGCCCATAATTAGGACAGGTATTATATTTCTTATTTTATTTTTGTTAAATTTTGTTAATTATGTTAAAAGAAAATCGTGTTATTATACCAGATATTTTTGTTTCTGTATAGTATTTTCAATAATTTATGAATAGTATTAAAAGAAAATCGTGTTGCAGACATGGTGTACGAAAATGTGGGGTTATCAGGTGACAAGTATAAATGATAGTAATTATTTACTTGTTGGAGATGAGGTAAAAAGGGGAAATGTAACCTGAATATGTATTATTTTCCAAGAATCAAAAGTTGAGAAACACTGAAGCCTTGGAGGTAGTTCATTCGTCTTGAAATCGTCTACGAAACGATAGCTAGTTTCTTTTCTCACGCGATCTGGGGAATGGGATTGGTAGATTAATCGAATCCCATTTTGACGATATTTCAACCTAGAAATGTTTCATGTTCGTATATATATATTATTTATATACATACATATGTACGTGTGTGTGTTTTATATAAATCGTAGAGAAGTAGGTAGTAAAATTTATAAACGAAAATTCTTTGTTGGGTATCCGAAAATCATCAATTAAGAGGGTCAGCAATTTTTAGGAATTTTTTTTTGACGACCAATGAAAAGATAGGACTATAAACTTTTTATGATATATTTATTAACAATTTCTTAGCGTGTAAAAAAATTTTTAGACATAAATCTTTGTAAGAACCTAAGTTGTACCACTTCGAAGACACCCATCTTAAAAAAAAAGGTCTTTTAGTGTCTTCCATGATTCCTAACTGCTTGGTTTATTTGACATCAAAAAAATCAAAGGACACTTATGCGAATAAAAAAAATATTCAATTTTTTTAAACCATTTCACAGGATGACCCTTATCAATTAACTTCAACTAACATTTTATTTAATTTTGTTGTTTCAGAAAAGAGATGGGAACCTTTCGTTGAACGGAGAGTCAAACTTTTGGATTAGAAAATGTTTTGAAGTAGGATTTTTATGAAGGAGAATACCGAAGAATATAATCCGTATGGAGAACGTAAAAAATATGTGTGGAAAAAGGATTCTAACTGGCATGACGAAATCAGGGAAGGATGAAAAAGTATGCGAAAAGATGCGTGACTGTCAAGTAAGATACATTTTTTCACGCTTTGCTGCTTACTAATATACAATATGTCAACTCTTTCGAATAATATATACACAGGTATATTGTATGTATATACAACTACATACATAAATTCAACATATTCTTCAACCGTCGTAGTCGTTCACGTCACATCGACAATACTCATCGTTTATGTTGGTTTTTACCATACAAAAAAGAAAATCTATACGAAAGTTTGTTGACTTAACATAAGAAATTTAAAGTACAAACAAATTACAAATATAAACCAACAGTGACGTATTAAACATTCGAATCAACTAGTTGGGGACTTTTATTTGACTCATTTCTTATCTGCCATTGTAAATTAAAATTTACCACCAAAATTGTGCTCATATAACAAATAAAAATTATTCTATCATTTTATTCGTAGAAAGTTAACTTTTCTAAATTACAATTTTTCTACTAAAGAATTCTAGTTAATTAAATATTAAATGTTAATCTAAACAACAAAAAATCAAACCTAGAGTTTTGATACGTAGGACACAAAGGAAATGATCTAATCAAAATTATCGTACATCAGTTGGCAGATAGGTATAAAATCATCCGTGGTTCCGTTTACTGATTAAGCCTGATTAATTGGAACAATGGTAAACATAGTGGGATTGACGTTAACACGCCTGTACGTTTGATCTGTTCTCGGTATCCCCTTCTTCCCTTCTACCCTTGCCCCTCTTCTTTCACTCTCTCTTTCTCTCTCTCTCTCTCAGATACGCACAAACACATAGAAACACATACTCGCATGTCATTTTAGACTGTTCCCTATATCCAAAGTTCCCTTTTAACTCGTTCAAGCACCATAGTCCTCTATCTCTCTTCCAGGTAAATACGTTCACAGCATGTAACGTTACAGAGAGGTTAATGATAATGTAAGTTCGCGTCTGGCAACCGCAAATCCTAGCATCCTAACAGTGGTAAGTACCGGAACGGAAATTAGGCTGATTCTATTCCTATTTCCTGGCTATAATCCAAAACGTTGTTGAACTACTACTAATTACAATATATATATTCAAGTATTTACTTGTATATATGAATTAAATCAGAAGATTATTAAAACGTATTTTTTATTAACAACCTAATATATAAAATTATTATACAGGGTGATTCACGCAACGTGTGAACCGATAGAACTTTCAAAATATGTATTGAAGGTACAAATTTTAAAAACAAAAATTACATAGTTTTAAAAACTGGTACAAGAATGCGTTAATTTTATTTTTTTTTAAACAGAATATTATATATTTTAGGTCTTTTTAATTCTGAGTAAAAAAGTATTGATTTATATTGTCCTTAAAATTAAAGAGTTCTAATAGCGAACGAATAACTTCGTCAATCGCATTTACAAATATAAAATTCGTATAAGCGTCGAGAGATATTAAATAAACAATAATATTGATGATGATAATAATAATAATAATTAAAATAATAATAATAATGGAGATGATAATAAAATTGTATCTTTCACAATATTTATTTTCTTTTTACAATTCTATCTTTTTTATTTCATATTTCCAAAGAGTCGCCGATAATAGAGTTTTAATTCAATTCTCTCGGAACACCACCAACCATCCACCCACCAACTCTACCTACCCATCCCACGTCTATGAAAATGCAATTGATTTAGTTTCGTATCGAATTAAAATAAAAATAAAAATAAAAATAAAAAATGTCAAGAAAAAAAAACAAAAGAATAGGGGTGCGCATTGATCAATTTGATTATTCGAGAACGTCAGTTGGTATTTTTAATATAACAACGATCAAATGAATAATACAAAATAATAACAGTAAGAATAAATAATAGATATTAATATAAAATAATAATAATAACAATAATAATATTAGGTTTGTCAAGTATGAAATGAAGCAAATGTTCTATTCAATTGTGTGCATTTTTTGGCTCCATTTCATACTTGACAAACCTAATAACAACGCGTCGGATAGTTTATACAATATTTTTTTTCGTAGTCAGTTTCAAATATTACTGCAAACGAACATTGTTATATGAATCACTATGATACGTTATCCGAGGAGTTATATACCATGAAACGTTGAATTTTCCTATCGAAACCATTTAAATGCATCCGAACAGCAATCGCACACTCACACATACCTATTATTTATATATATATGTGTGTGTATGTGTATGTCTACCATTTCTCGGTGCAATAACGCAAGTGCTCGAAAATTTTATGTCCCCTAACGTAATCGCGACGTCTGCAATTTTGTCTGTTAATTATTCGTATCGACGCGATGTGCAATTTCATCGCACCACCCTGGGTTTAATAAAACCATAATCTTCCATATATCGGTACCAACCTCGATAACGGATTTGTATTCTCGGCCAATGAAATATAAAACGGAACTATAAAGAAGATAAAAAAAAAACAGGAAAAAAAAGGCAGGCATACGATATATAAAACAAGGAGAGGAAAATAAAGAATAGATGCATCGATAACACTTTATCAATGTAAATTCATATATGTGTAGATATGTACAAACAGATAAATACAATTATTGTATTGTATTATATAGTACGCTTAACTCTACCTTGATTTATACTACTTGTCTGACTATCGATCCTAAAAACTCGTATTTTTCGTCAGAGTTGCATCAGAGTTCCTTCAAGATTTCCTCAAGATAAATATTTTATATTTCAATTATTTTTATTGATAGAATTGCATCAAGGGTTGCATCAGAAACGATATGATTTTCTTGATAAATTTCTCAAGGAGTTAGCGACTTATTATTGCAAAAGATCTAAGCTTACGATATAATAAACGTCTAATAGTTTTGCTAGATTGTGCTCGAGAAAAGTAAATCTTAGAATTTGTACCAGGAGAATATAATTTATTTGGAGGTAGCATACGAAAACCTGCTACCTCTTTTTGTCTATCGTGTTATCCTGTAACAAATCTATAATATTGTTTCGATACAAATTTTTGGTCAGTCCATTAATTGAAATTTGTATCAGGAGAATATGACATGTAAGAAAGTAGCACGTGAAAATGTACTACCTCTTTGCCTCCTAACTGGTAAAAAAAAAGCCCGTTCGAATGTATTGTACTTTTTTTAGCGACAATTAATTTCCGGTAGCTTGGACAGTGGCACTTTATTACTTGACGTCTTTCACGAGAATGAGAGAGAGAGAAAGAGAGAGAGAGAGAGAGAGAAAGTGATGAAGAGAAGTGAAAGAAGCTGGAAAGACTCAGCCAGTTGACTACACCTAACGTTTTTCTCTATTCCTTCCTTCCTTCCTTTCTTTCAATTTTTCTCTTTCTATTTCTATTTCTGTCTCTTTCTTTTAACCCCTATACATAAATTTTCTTTTCCCTTACACCTTTATTCTCAACACTTTATCACGTATAACTTTAACTGTCCTGACATTTATCGACGTGGTGACGAACAATACGTTAAATAATACCGTTAACTTCACAGAACAGAAAAAAAAATATATATAAGATGTTTCATTTTATTTTATCGTTTTCCATTATATTTTTTACTTTTCCTCATGAAATTCGAAGTAATATTCTTATAAGATCTTCTTGATGTACTAGTAGGACAATTTTCTTTTAGTTTTGTTTCAATTGTAATAGGAATAAAATCGTATATTGTTTAATAAAATAATCTAAAATGTACAACAGACACAAAATATTTTATATTGAAAAATTATGGAAGAAACTTATAGAACAACTAAATATATATGTAAAGAGAATATAATCTCTTGGTTAGACGATTAGAAGAGGAGATTTGAAAATGTTGAAAGCACTGGTAATCTGACCTTTTTAAAGAACGGTTAAGCAAGCACTAGTCAAATTATTAATCATTTGATGTTATAGTGTATTTTATTATTTTATTACTATCTGTTAATAATTCAAAAAGAGAGTTTGGAAGGAATAAGCTTTTAATGTCGTTTTTTTGTTTTCAGGTAAGATTTTTATATAAAAAAGGTCAACGTTTAAATGTACAGAAAATTTATAAATACTTAACGAATAAATCTTTGTTTTCAGAGTAACACATTGATTTATTCGACCTTATAATACTAAAAATAAATACCCTTATATATATTTATAATATTTTAAATTTCTAATATATATTTATAATACTTCATAATACTTTTATTTAACTCTCTTCTAGAATTTTATTTGATATATATTTACTTTAATTAATTATTTTAAATTAAACCTTTTTAATATTATATGCATATATATTTTTTTATTAAACATATATATACTTGTGTGTGTTGTATTATGTAAAATTTATATAAAGTTTGCTTTCGAGCTTAAACTATAAAAGCACAAAAGTTACTTTTACTTAGCCATACGCGATTTTAAACGTACTCGCGACCTAATTATCTTGTAATTACGTTGTTCCAATTAACTCGTAATATCGAAAGCCGAAGACTATGAAATTCATCGAACATCTATCGTATATATGTATATACATTATATAATTGAGTATTACATTTCATTTATACATACGAGTGTCCGACATATATACACATACGTAAAATAGATCACTTTTCGTTTGATTTTACATTAATATCGTTAACGTAACTTCTCTTATTTCTCCACTTGGAATTTCCCTTCATTAAAAATATATCTCAACGTTTTTCGTTATAATGTGAAAAGTAATATTAGAACCATCGTTAAATTGTATCGATTAAACCCAATACAATTTCAAATATATGTTTTGACTATTACTATTATTAATCTGATATCGATTAAACGCAATAAACATACGTATGTATACGGTTAATATCAATTTCTAATTCAATTAGAAAATACTATTTGATTTTCATCGTTGCCTAAACTAGAATTTAGAACGAATTCAACATTCCTCTTTTATTTCTTGATACTTTGAATTATTTTAATACTTAATGTTTTTAATTAGGGGAAAGGGGCAGGGGAAACGTATGAATTTACAACGAGATTTGAAGTATTCCAGTCTCAGATTTAATCTGGAAAAATACGAGAAACTAGAAACGTTTGGGATGATGGTGTTTTCTATGAAATAAATTTTGATATGTATCATTCTTATTGATTTTATACATATTATTAAAAAAAACATAATAATTGTGATGAAGTAAACGTAAGACTTTTGGAGTATCATAGCAAAAAAAAAACTAATCCATTTGTAGATAAATATTAGGAGAATCGAATAAAGTAAAAGTCGATTGGTCGAAGAGAAAGAACAAAAGACCGATCATCTTTTATCAACGTTTTCTAACTTGTCGAACTTTTCACATTATCCAAGAAAATAAGTTTGTTTTCTTTACCCCTATCATTCTCTCTCAGCCCCCCCGACTCTTTTTACCCTTTCATCTCGAGTTTTATTTCTTCGAATCGAGATTCTTATTACTCCTAAGAACATTATCCTTTCTCCTAGAAAAATCCTTTCAAATCGAACGTATGCTATTCCTCCCATCCATTCTTCTTTTAATTAAATAAATCCAGGATTGTTCTCCTTACGAAATGGTAGAATTTAGACCAAGATAACTTGGAAGGAAAATTATGAGCTAATACTAACACATATTCGTATTGAAAATTATGTGTGGATAAATTTTAGCATGGGTAGGGTAAACTCGTATACACAAACGCACGTTTTAAGTTTGCATGTGATCTAATTTACAAAATACAAAATACAAAAGTACGTGTAAATATATTTAGGTTGCATTGATAAATGTATACAGACACACGTTTAAAGATTGCACATGTTCAATGATCTAATTTATGAAATAAAAAATACAAAAACACGTAAGACAATATACGCGTAAATGCATTTAAATACGCATAGGTAGATGCATAAAGTTCGCACGTGATCGGTGATTTAATTAACGTAATGAAAAATACAAAAATACGCGTAAATACATTTAAGTACGCATAGGTAAACTCATACACGCGTTTAAAGTTTGCACGTGATCAAATTTACGAAATACAACATACCCATAAATGCGTTTAAATACGCATACGTAAACGCATAGATATACGCTTACACACATTTGTAGTTCGCACGTGATCAAATTTACGAAATACAATGTACGCGTAGGTAGATACATTTAAGTACGCATAGGTAAACTCGTACACTAGTTTCAAGTTCCCACGTGATCTAAATTGACGAAATACAAAATACAAAAATACGATATACAACAAACGCATAAATGCATTTAAATATTCATAAATAAACACATACGCTCAATTAAAGTTCCCACGTGATCAAAATTTCTAAAAAAGAAATAAATAGAAAAGAGAGAAAAAAGATGAATTAATTTTAGGGAATAGAATAGAAAAGGGTGCGTAATTTTTTTTAATAAACAAAATATATTCTATTTAAAATCGAAGTATAATTCGGTATGCGAAACTGTTTGGTGCTATACACCTGCATAACAGGCAGTTTCTAGCTCAGCTAAAGTCGTACTGCACAACCTGTGCAACCAAGTAAAATCTGCTTCGGATTGTTATTGGATATACACGAGTGTGTTCTATATTACTAGTATATATATATATACATACCGGTTTGCTATACTATGCCACCATTTGTATCTCAGTGCTACGCGAAGACAGAAACAATTTACTCAACGTTATGGAGCCACTTGCTGAGAAATAGCAGGATTATATCTAACGAACTGTTATTACCGTTCTAGTACTTCAAATGAATATTTCAAATTATCAAGGAAAATCTAAATTATTGGATATAAAGGGAGGGGACATATACATAAGTTATACGATTATAACAAATTTATTACTTTTTTGGACAATATTATTTTACCCTATAAGTAAATTACCGATACTTGGGTATTAGTTTCTCAAGATATATTGCATAGTATTCAATGATTAAGTACATTTTATATAAATGAATCATAGTGTTTAGTATATTTCAAAGGATTCAAGGTTTAGATTGGTTGAAGTACAATAAATAAAATATTCAAATATGACTGTGAATGATTGTTAATTAATATCGTGATACACTCCTAGGATTTAAAACAATACAGAATTATGACTAGAAACTAAATAGAGTTGGAGAATATATTTTGAAATAAATTAAAGTATTAGTGAATGATGTTAAAATGTAGGAGTTAGTTATGAGTGTGTGATTATAAGAAAAAAAAACATTCAAACGAATAATCAGAGACAGAGTATAATTAATTTGAGTTGAACCAAGATGTATTGCATCGTGTGTATGTGGTATATTAATTAGAACAAAAAATATTATTTCATTCTAATGAATAAAAATTATCTTCAAAGTAAAAGTAAAATAATAGACGTACTATGAAAGTACAAGTGAATGATTGTTAATTAACATCGAGATAATAATCACAGTGTTGTATAATAAAATAATATAATATATTACAGTATATAATTTTGTAGTACATGTTTTGTAGTTTGGTACCCAGTGTGACGAGTTGAAAAAAATCGAATTTTGTTTGTTTTTTTAAAGAAAAACACGTGAAAGAAAATATATATTTGACCTAATCATATAAAATAAATACTCTTTCTCGTTCTCTTAACTACCTACCCATCCCTTTTTTCTAACGAATACATCGTCAAACACGATTTTATAACTTCTTTCTTTCCTTGTAAAAAAAAAAAATAGAAAAAAAAAGTGGAAAAAAGCACGAGATGCAGTCAGGGTTGGTGTACAGTACCCGGAAGAACTATGCTGTACGTTATGTCGAGAACAAAAGGATGTTATATTACATCGTTAACCGAAGTGGTAGTAACTTGGAAGCTCGAGGAAAATTCGAGAAATAGTTATTGCGATACGACCACTATACTCCCCTCTTCTATCTCTCTTTCCCACCTTTATTTCTCTCTCTCTCTCTTTCTCTTTCTCTTTTTGTCTTCTTAAATAAAGAAAGAAGATTTCCACGCACATTTAAACTTATTTCCGATAACAATTTTGTTGTTTTTCTTTTTATTATACTTTCCCTTATTCGTATCAATTACCGTATGAATTCTTAACAATACCAAGAAAACAAAAAATTCTTCACTTCTCTATATATCTTTTCTTTCTTTCTCTTTTCACGATCAACTTGGTTCTCTAACGCATAAGACAAAAGAATCGTCGACATATAAATTGCACCGGAAGAGAAAATGTACGGCATTATAAAACTGTCATACGTGGGTTTCTCCTATTAAATCTAATGTCGTCCATAAAGGATTGCACACACACACACACACACACACATACACACACCAAGTATGAAGATTTTTTGGTCGTATATTCTATCATGGATATCCCAACTATTTGATTTATATCCTTCAATGATCTCAAATGAAAACATTACTTCGTTTAGCACCTATTGTATATTTAGTTTGTTTTTATTTTTTTTTACTTTGAAAATGATTTTTATGAAATCAGATAATACATTATGGTATAACGCAAGATGTATTTAATTAAAATACATTTCATTTATTCAGGTATATATAATATATATCATAAATACTATTTTGTTTCTAATTTAATATATGTCATACTACAAAATTTAATAAACAAAATTACCTTGAAAATCTACTCCCCAAAAAAATTCAGATTGATCACACGAATAGAATGAAATAAAATAATTTAATGTATATATATTATAGTTTATGTAAAAATATATAGAAAAAAAAAATGTATATGGGATGATTTAGAAATAAATTGAACAAAATTAATACAGTAGTTGAATATTTTTATCTTTAATTATTTAAAATGAATTTTTTAAGGGTTCTAAGGGTAATTGGCGTAGGTGAAATGTATTTGACAGTATTTAGAATATCAATAACATTTAACAATTTTCGATTAAATGTATATGTATTATATATTTGACATAATTTGTAATATCAGTAATATCAATAAAGCTTCGTTTCTATCCGAAATATATATATTAGACATAATTCGTTAATTTCAGAGATAGGGGATGATAAATTGTATTACTTCATTTATAACATATATTATATATATATAATAACATTTAACAGGAAACACGATTTGTGAAATTACCAACCACAATTAATGACAATGGGATAATTTATATCTAAGCTTGAAATTAATGATAAATTATTATAACAAGTGTATTATTATTATTATCATTATCATTATCAGAATCATAATCATTATCAGAATCATAATCATAATCATCGTCATCTACATCGTTAGTATTTTCTAGTGACCTCGATCTGTACGAGATCACTGGTCAGAATGAACGATAAAGGATGTAATTTATAGAGTTGAAACTGATGATAAAGCCGTATAATGATCACTCTTAGTACCCCATACTCATTGTACGCATCTGAATTGAGCTCGGATATTAGGTACAGACGATGACTTGCGTAATTAATCGTGTTTCATGATTAGATGATCGTATACGTTGCTAAGAGTAAGACAGGTGGATACTCGAATAAATTTATAGACAAAAAGAGATGGTTAGGGGAAAAGGGAGAGTGAAGAGGGAGAAGAGAAGTCAAAGGAATAGTAGGGATTCATGGTAGGATAATAGTTAAATTATAAATCATTAATCAATATTACCCAAAGACCATATGTTTGGCTTAAAGCATCCTTTGTGAATGATAATAGTACCATCAATAGGGTTGCAATAAGGTTTCGAGAATAGTATGTGTGTGTATGTGTGTGTGCGAGAGAGAGAGAGAGAGAGAGAGAAAGATGGATACAGGAATCAGAGGATCAGTCAGTGTGTTCAGAATGCGTGCATGTAATCCTAGTCATCTTACAATTAGAACAGAAGCAACTATTAACCATACAGTGTATTGTCAAGCATTATCATTGTTTTACTCCTTTGCCCCTTTTGTCGTTGATACGTTTTAGGTTTCTCTCTCTTTCCCTCTCTCTCTCTCTCGTCAACTGAAATAACTATTGTCTTCCGAGCCATTTGTAACTCGAGCAAACATCAATGTAAACAATGAAAATAGCCCACACCCACCCATTGGTCAGGTTTTTGTTATCCTCAACATTTGATGATTCTCTTTAAAAAAAAAAAAACAACTAAACAACGAGAGAAACGTCGTTTTTAGTTCAACCTATATTTTTTGTTCACGTTGAAATTAAAATTTGACGTTTAATAACTATCAGTTACTATTCTTCTGGGAAAGAGGAGTTTCTTTTTTTTTCTCTCGTTGGATGAAAAGATGATGCAAGTAGAACGATTATGTAATTTCTGATCCGTCTTATCCAAGAATTTCAATTAGTGATTATCCTATTCGTGGAAATACTAACGAAATGTTTTATATAACGTCATTTATGCTAATCAATTATTCCAATAATTAACATTCGATGCATTTGGTGCATTTGATGCATTCGATGCATGGATAAAGATGGAAAAACAAAAAGAGATTTATTTTATCTAAGAAAAATGAGATAAAATAAAGTAAAGGATAAAATGAGATAGGAATTAAAAAAAAAAGTGAACAGGAGTAGAAGGGAAAGAGAAAAAAAGAAGAAATCAGAGTCCTGAATAAATCACATCGAACTGGTTCATCCTGGGTACAACCCCGTTAAAGAGGTTCTCTCGTTAAAATGTTGCATGCGTTTACGTAGGATGAGAAAGCTTCATTAGCACGTCTCATGAATAATGGGCATACCTCTGTTGAGTAATGAGAACTGTGAATAATGACGGCGCCTTACGCGTTTCAGGCCTGACTATCGATCTTCGTTGAAAACCTACAAGAGATAGATATACGTACATATATAATTCATTAATACACTAACACGATAATAATATAATAGTTATCTCGTTAGATGTTTTATCCAAGTAATCGAGAATTTGTCTTGCTGTTCTTCAAGCAACTTAAAATATTTTGTAACTTTCGTATTAATTTGAATGAATTATTTAGTTGTTTAAATGAAAATATAATAATTGATACTTGTTGTCTCGTAACTTTATTAAACGTGAAAACTCTTGAGAAGTATATTTTTAAAAAGAAGTAAAGTTTTTTTCGACCACGTGACGAGAGTTGAGATAAAACCGATGAGTGACAGAGACACTAACTCTCGCAAATCTTTTCGTGCTATTCCAAGCAACCATGACTTTTTCTCCTCGAGAAGAAAACTACTAGAGATTTACTAGATGTCACATACTTTTTATTTTTCTTTTTCTTTTTCTTCTTTTTTTAGCTAAAACTTTTTTTCTCAGCATTCGTAGTACTATACCGAAGAAGATAAAATATAGATACGGTTAAAGCTCGTAACACGAACAAATTTGTCTATCTCAAAGTTCATGCATATATATATGTGTGTGTATATACTACTTATATATATATATATATATATACTGTACATATATATATATATATATATATACTGTATGAAACACAATTTGCTTTCAAGATATTTACTTTTAACAAGGATATCATTGTTGACAATTTTTTTTTATGTCTACGAATATCAGAATTATTATATAACTTTTTTTTAAATATACTATTTGGTATATATAATTTATATAAATATATATTCGTATACATAATATCACATTGATGTATCTCATTAATAAATTTTATAATGCATCAATGAACATTCGCAAGATTAGCACATTTTAACAAACAAAGAAAAATTATTTCCAAGAGAAAAACGTCGGTCAACTATAAAAGTAGTTTTATACTTCCAGCAAACTTACTACCACAACTCATGGAATAATAGTACTTTTTTTTTTTAATATGAAAATCTTTTCCGCTGCATAAACGACAATTTCTTTATCTCTTGGATAAAAAGAAAGAAAGAAAGAAAGAAAGACAAAAAAATAGTAATAAAAATAGTCGTATCTCAAGAAAAGCGACAAGATGTCATCGTTATGACATCGTTCAGATCCAACCGGATTAAATTTCAAACTACTTCCCCCCTGTCCTGGCTTATTTTTCTTTACTAGCGAAAGGAATTTACCAAAGTTTCTTCAACGTTTATGCTCGTTGACTTTTTCCAAGCAGTGACACGCGAGTGGCTTAACAACCATAGTACCCAGATGATCGGTATAACTGTAAAAAGAAAGAGAAAGATGAAAAGGAAAAGATTAAAGAAGAAAAAAAAATTAAAGAGAGAAAAAAAAAAGAAATAAAGATATGAAAATGTGAGATGAAAGAAAATATTGTGGTAAAAAGAAAACAAGAAAATAGAAAGGAAGGAAATGTTGGAAAATGAATGAAACGACAGGGTAGGGATGAGTGCAGTGGGTGGTAGGTGGATTAGATGGGAGTTGGGGGTGGTTATGGAAGAAACATGAACGGAAGAAGGTACTTTCGTTTCAGGATACATAAATGGCGAAACACTTGCTCGTTTAAACCAGCCGCTTAATAACCTACGCAATATCGAACAAGTAATATCAGAGTTAGGTTGTTTCATTTTCTAGTATCCGTGTTTCGTGTACGGTTTTAACGGTGCCACTGAAAAGCTCGTTACTTTTTTATACTAAACAGTATATATCATTAACTACTGGCTTAGGATCCTTTTGAATATTTCATGAATTATTATTATTTTAATAGAATATTTTAGATTATTTTCTAGATAATTAAATGACTTTCTTTAGAGATAAGAATTTTCTATTCAAAGTCGCGTAAAGGGTTCTCAATATTTCAACAAATATATTAAAAATTTGTATTTCCGATACTTTACATTTGAAATATAATAATACGCTTTAATTGTTAACAAAAGAAAATGTAATTTAATTTCAGGATTATTCGATAGAGTAAATTAAAGTTAAAATCAGGTAATGAAACAAGACAATAGGGTTTTTAGTCAATGAAGTTTCAATAAGCATTCAGATCAAAGTCGTATAAAATCCATGGTGTTTTACGAATAGATTAAACATATTTATTTCTAAATACTTTTCAGATCATTTGATAGAGTAAATTAAAATTAAAATCAGTTAATGAAACAAAACAATAGAAGAGTAGCTAATAAACAATCTGAAAATGAAGTATTCCAATAGGCATCCATCTAATTAACAGGGTATCGATAAGGATCGTTCGGTATGGTGGTAAAATCATCCGTTAACGGGAGAACACCAACATAGTATTGAGTGGGTGGTAGGGTAGTACAGGGTTGGAGGTTGGAGGTAGGGGGTAGGGGGATTTGTTGGTAGGAACGATCGTACGTCACCGAACGAATATAGACGAGAATATCTCGAATAACCGTGGCTTGGTTCGAACCGGTGTATTGCCTTGGGTGCAATATGACCGTTCACGTGCAGCGCGTGTGTGTCACGGGGTTGCCTCTACGTGTTAATGAAATCCAACCTGTCAAATCCAGGAGCATAGCTAGCGATATCATCCCGTCTATGGAAATAAACTGTTACGTGAGCTGCCGATGCCAAAGTGAACAACGTTGAACACTTCTACAAAGTACCCCTCGAGTGTTAAATGCCCTATATTTCTCTACTCAACTATACGTCACTGATAAATCATTCTCTTATTCATTTCATACCAGATTTTTATCATATATATATTTGTATCATTTAGTTAATAGAAAACTTTCATCTGTGTATAAAAATGTTATAAGCCAACAGCATGGTTTTGTTTTATGGGAGATCTACCATAATAAATTTAACTGAATACTACAAATATATTTCTACTCATATTGAAAAAAGGTTTTCGCTAAAGTCGACACTGTATATACTCTGATTTTAGTAAAAGTTTAGGCTGTGTGTAATAGGATTCAAATGATGACGATCGTAGGGATATTTAGTGTTGTTTTGGGGAAGTATACTTGAGTATCCGTTGGAAGTCTACAAATCGTGGTTTGATTGGTTTGAATTGTAGTTGGTTCACAGAGTATGCATTCAAAATGAATTAGAAGAATTTACCTCGAATGATAGGAAAATATTCGAGGATGAATAATGTTGGGGAGTGTTTAAGACCAGAGGTACCTATTTCTCATATTTTTCTTCTACATGGTGAAAAAAATGTTAATCATTATTCGTTTAGTAGTAGAATTTAATTGTTACGAAACGATCTAGTCTTTCGTAACAATGTTGTAACAGATAATTAGGAAATAGATGAAAACGCATGAACCACGGTTGGTGGTTTACGTTGAGAGAGAGAAAGAGAGAGAGAGATGTTTCAAAATGAAACGTGTGTCTCACGTTACTGCGGGAATTATCGTTCCAGTTTCTCTCAGTTACGTGTTCCGACATTGATGTGACCACTAAGAGCCGTCGATTCGCCCCTGGGATGTATTACTCCCATGGTATTAACTCCTTCGAACTTAAAATACTAATTCTAAATAATGAATAATTAAAAAAAACAAATTCGAAATAATTAAATGATTATGATTATCAAATTTTTACAAAATTAAATGAGAGATGTCTTATGATTTATGTAAATATATTTTAGGATTTTCCTTTTCCTCCTAACTATCATTTAAACTACATGTATAATAGTATTTGCAAAGATTTAACACACACACAAATTTACATTTCACGGTTATATCAAAGGATACCTGATCAAATAAAACATTACTAATCCGATTACTTTTCTGAAATCACGTACATGAATATTTCATCAAGAGAAAACTACATCATAAAATGTATCTTGATGCACTTTTTTGTTTTATTTGCATTAATAATAATAAATAGAAAGAACAAAATAAGGGTCTTACAATTTATTTATATTTCTTCTATACGTGTTATACTCCCTTTTAGATTAATATTATATATTATTACTTATCGATGTTACACGTCGTTTAATTATTTTTATGAAATAATATTTGTGAATCATTTTTACTCAATAATCTGTCAATTTATTTTTGATTTATAATAGATCAATGAAATAAACTAAACTAATATCATCATCCACGTTGCAGCTTACGAATGCATTTAAAACCAAACAAAAAAAGAAAAATAGAAACATTTCTATCTAATTAAAAATAAATAAATAAATTGAAAAATATTATATAAAAGATAATAATTGTTTAATAAATAAATAAAAAGGAAGAAAAATATAGTTTAACTGTCATATAATAATTAATCGTTAATTTATTAGATAAAAAGAAAAAAATATATTGGTAAAATAAAATGCAGAAATGTGAGTTAAAATATACGATATAAAACGAACGATGATCATCTATTAGATAATGACATAGTACGTGTCAGTTATTTACTTGTCTCGTATAAATCGTGATTTAGATAGGATACGATACCCATTCGTTCCATTAAAAGTCGTTCGGCCAATATTTAAAAGTCCATTTTAGCTTTGTCGAAGTTCATTCAATGCTAGGAACGTACATATGTACACTTCGTAGCTCGTTAACGAGAATGAGGAAACTCAACTCAAGGTAACTCAATTAGCCGTGGAAACGTCGAAATTGGTATTAGAAGACGTCTGATCGATAGAAACTATTTGCTTCGATAGCATCTCGTTTATGTTCTCTTTCTCTCATTCTCTCTTTCTCTCATTCTCTCTTTCTTTCTCTTTCCCATTTTCTTTCTTTTGGTTTAATACACAGTAGCAGTAAATGCTAATAAAAGACATCAAAACCAATAACAGAAGAAAAGTAATGGCACTTAAAGATGATACAAAATAAATTACTAAGAAAGGTGGAATACGACGAGATGACTTATTGAGCTCGTTGATATTTAATTTAATAATGAATCAAGTAATTTCTGATACAAGAAAACAACAAGGTTACAGAATAAGAAACCATAAAATTACTATTAATTTATTATTATTACATTGTCACGTATGAAAAATGAAGCAAATTTCTATTCAATTGTGTGCATTTTTGTTTGCTTCATTTCATACTTTACAACCTAATATTATAATTAATCTTCATATTAATTAATTTATCTTAATATAATTTATTTTACAATCAATTATATTTTATTATTAAGATAATTATAATATATATACCATTTATTTATTTGATAATTAATTAAAAAAAAAAGAAATATTTTAAGATGAATTTGACATATAAGATAAATAAAATTCTACTACTTCTCTGTTTATTTTCTTTTCTCTTTTTTTTCGAGCATGGTTTAAACGGTAATATACCGATTTTTTAAAAGATCAGATGTTAAAAGATAAATTCAATATTTAAAATAAATATTATAGGAAAGGTTATGTAAAGAGATAGAATAATTTCTTTTTATTTTAAAAAGTGATCCGACGAAACTATAAGCGTATCCTTAACGGAGAAATAGCTACTTGATATTTTACAACCGAGAGGAAGAGGGAAGAGAGGTATATCCACGTGATGTTCTACGTGGTGCAGCTTTCTAACAGTAAGAATACAGAAAATGTAGAAAAAAAGGAAAGGAAAAAAGATTATCTTGAATTTTTCTCAAAATTTTTACCTCTTACTATCTCTCACTATCGATAACCGATAATCGTGCAAAGAAACTGCATCGTTTTCAGCTTTGTTTTTTCTTTTCTTCTTCTACCACCCCACCCAACCTAACTCTCTTCTTCTCCACCCTGTATGCTGGTGGTAAACAGAAAACGTTGAACTGGGAATGCAACAAGACGAGATCAGAATTTGTAAAAGTAAAAAAATGAAATAAGACTAGAAAGTAAGGAATGAAACGTTTTAAGAAATAAAATCAAGTATAAACGATAGATTGAATTAAATTCAATGTAATTGTTTGTTTTTTATTTATATATAAATATAGTTTGATAATTTACTTTGATTTATATAATTACTATGATTATGTTGAAAGAATTTCTATTGATGAATGTAACACACTTAAATAATTAGAACCATAGAATGTAATCAAAATCCTCAGATAACCCTAACAGTTTCCAGGTGAGAAATCGAAGCATACCTAAAACAATGAACCCATGTAAATTGGTTTCCGAATTTATCGATTGACTATCCTTTGCCAGCCAATTACTGGAATCCTTTGCATCTACCACGTACGAACCTTAGCATGTGCTAATGTTTCCTTTAATTACAATCATTTAACTTCATTTTCTGGACCCCAAAACCTAATTTTACAAAGACTACGAGTTTTCTAAACCCTAATTACTCAATTAAACCAAAGATACAATGTTTATCTTAAAGAAATCTTGAAAGAACTCTGACGTAATTTTAACGAGGAGTACGAGTTTTCAGAACCCCAAGTTCAAGTAAGTTTATTTATTATCCTAATAAGATTTTTCTTATGAATGAAATAGTATTTATGGAATAATTTAAGATAGAAAGAGATGAAGGATGAAGGATGAGAGAGAGAGAGATAAATCGATTAATGTCACTCATAGCTTATTTGTAACAAGGAATCCTAGTAACCCTTCACATTCAAATGGGTCATCGTACGGTTAATGACTCATTAACATAGCTGATCGTGACAGATTCGCAATACTGCTTCTAGCATGTTATGGCCATAATCTATAAGCTTCGCTAATTATCATCCTCCTCTCCTTATATGTTGTTGTTATATCGCATAATGGTATCAATCGAGACCAATGAATGAGAGGTTTCTGAGTAGTACGACAAAATCTTCTAATCTTCGATGAACTATATTGTTTAAGTACTAATATTTCAATAAGAATTATTATTATATTATTATTTTTTTAATTATTATATTATATTATTGTGTTTGTTTTTTATATAATTATGAGATAGTATATGAAAGTTATGAAAATAAATTACGCAAGCAAATATCAAAGAACTCATTTGATAATCCATTAAGCCATATTATACTAATTGCGTAATATTGAATAATTTTATTAAAGGAAGAATGTGTGTGTTTGTATGAGTGGGATGTATATGATTTAATAATTTAATATATAATATATCTAATTAACAAATGAATAGAAATTTTCTAATAAAATGTTATGAATGTGGAGAATCTCTTTCTAACAAGGAGTATAAAAAAAAACTAATCGATATGTTATTAAATGAATCATGGTAAGATAAGACAGTGAATGTAATATGCGATGTATGCGTTGCATCGGAGAATACCTTCCGCATTGTGCACTTGACTAACACTCGAAGGGTGGCACGACGTGATACCCAATGGTGGTTATGGTGGTGATGGTGGTGTCACTACAACCATCACACACCTTGGTATTATCTCTCACGCCATTGGAGCGAACTTTGAACCTGACACCTCGACCACAGAGAGACTGATACTCTTCGATATTTTCTTTTCATGGTAAAAAGGGTCAAAAGGGGTATAATACTGAACCCTTTTATATTTATACTTTTCTATTATTTTTTTATTCATTGCTATCTTTTATGAATAATATTTTGTCATTATATTCTCTTCACAAATAATAATAACAACAATAATAATATTGATTATATTCTCGTCAAAAAGTATCGTCATTTTGTTCATTCGATATACAAAAAAAAAAAATAAGTGAGACTTGTAACAACACAATCCTGTCAGGATTATTTCCTGTCCTTATTTTCTATGATTTTTATTTCTCGAACAAGGATCACATTCGTCAAATGCATATTCGCGAGTGCATTCAATTCCTTTGCATTGTCCGCTCTCGCAACACACAAACACACACACACACACACACACACACACACAC